>VYZP01037733.1:0-10947 GCA_013400635.1 Hypocryptadius cinnamomeus | reverse complement strand
GAAATAGTCAGTAAAAGCCTATAAAAATCCCTCCCTTGAGCTTCCACTTGCAGGTAGAAATTAAGTGACCTAATTAAGCCTGAAAGTGATGCAGTGTCACTTATTTGTCTGCCTGTGTGCTTCCAACAAATGTTTCAAAATGCTGTAATTTTTTTCTGTGGGAGTCTTAGCTCCATGGTAACCATATCCAGTTTAACTCTTTCAGAATCTGTAGAAAAATCTTCTCCTTCAATGTTAAATTCACTCCAGTCTCCTTTTTAACTGTCTTCCTTTCCTCCCTAAGTTCCCCCAAGTAAGGTTTTGTTAAGTGTGGATGCAACTGATCCTCTGGTGTAGGAAGACAATCACTTCAGAATAATTCTTCATGTTTTCCTCATGAACAAGAAGAGAAATACAGAAAGAGAATTACTTTGTTAGGACAAAGTAATACTAAGATGGTGAGTCAGACTGTAGTCTCACAATTTTCAGGAACAGTACCATTGCCACGTTTGAAGTTCAGGACGTGGGAAACAAAGTATTAAGAGTATGGAAATATTCTTGCATGAGTTGATGATGAAATAATTGTGACCTTTAGGAAAGAAAAAGTGCTGTGACAGAGATGCTCTGTAAGTTACATAGGAATGCCCGTTCTCTTTCTTAGCATAAAATAAATTTTGAAGAGAAAAGGTGACACATTCTTATGAATCATATTGAAGTAAAAATCTCACGTTCAGAAAGAATAAAATGCACTAGAGAATATACGTTTTCTAATAAGAAACGCACAAGGCTTTTGCAAGGAGTTCTGCACTCCACCCTAGTACAAGAGATATAAAGTAACCTCTGTACATTTGAAGATTATGAGGAACTTTCCAGAACGGTTTTAAAATAAATGACTTAGATTGGTATGGTAATTTGTGGAGTGTCCAAGGAGGGGGAAGGTTGGTGAATGCTTACCACTTTCCTCAAAGTAATGGTGTTCATTTTAAACCACAGTGACATATCAGAAGCTATACCACTGATTTGACTGCTTCTGAAATAATTTGATCCAAAACCTAATGATATATATTTTTGTGGATTTCAGTTATTTGCAGACAGCTGTCTATGTATAGCCAGGGAGAGAAAGTTCTGTCTCATGTTGAAGTCTGATGTCTGGTGCATACTGAATGTAGATTTTATTGTTTTTCTTTCTATATATCTGTTCTCTCCTAAGCAGAAATCAAGTATGGGCAGTCTAAGAGGACATTAAATTAATCTCATTTTAGTCCTTCTAGCTACACTTCCATTTGACTTTCACTGTATTATTACTTACTCATTACAATTAAGCCATACTGAAATCCAACTTGCCTGAGACCTTCACATCCTTCTGTGTTGAAATAAACTCTACGCTGCTATTCTGATAGGAGTCACAATAGAGGGTATATTTTTTTTTGTTGTATTTGTTATTCAGAATTAATTTTTTCTTGTTAGTCAAAGACATAGCTGTGAAAAACTGGCACAGCTTGAAAACTGCACACATTCTGTTATAGCTGAAATTTTTTTGTTGTTTGCTTGCATCACCAGTCTTTAATGGCACTACATGTAGTACTCTGGATACTGCATCTTTAAAATATGCCCACTTCTGTTTACCGGGTCTTACTAAACACACAAAGATTAATTCTTTGAATTATTGGTTGTCTTTGTCTCATGTTACTTAGAACATACTCAGGGAGCATGAATTGCCCTCCTAGTTGAAACTCTAAGTTAGGAAAATGTAGTATTCAATGCCCCCTAGAACTGTGGCATCAGCCAGTCGCTAGTGAAGTGAAATTGATTACATGTCCTACCAGACAAGNCCATCACCACTGGCATAGTAGAATTAATGATAATTGAACATGTGATTTATTGCAGTATTTTTTAAGTTTGCTGAGCAAAGAATTTTATTTAAAATTGAGGTTATTAGAACCTCCAGGAAGAGGAGGGATGAAAAGTAGAACACGAAGTCTTCTGAGTATTAGTTATTTAGCTACATTTCTCTTTCTCCTGTCTCAGATAACACATAATCCGCAATAGATTTGTCAATCATATAATTTTCTGTCTCCAATTCACCAATTTCTTAATTTAGAACAGAAAATTCAGTTCACTTATCCATATGTATTTTGTCAGTTGTTTTTTTTTGTTGGCAGTGGTGATGGTGTTTGGATTTTGTTTTTATTTGTAATTACATCAAAGAGTTATAATCTCAGAACAACATTTGATTATGTTTGATGTGCTTGAATCTCAGACTACAGACAGTCTTAATTCAAAAATTCAGTCTTTCACATCTGTCTGGTAAATAGCTCTTGTGCCATTAATCAAACTTTATGTGATAAAATTTAATGTAATGCAAATACCATCTTTATCTTCTTTATTAAATTCACTGTCTTGAGTATTTATTATCAGTTTATTTATTTATTTGGCTATGGTTTTTTCAAAATTGTTGGTGAAAGCCAAGAGGAGACTGACATCTGAAATATATTACCTGGAAGATAGGAAGCAGAAAAAGGAACATTAGCATGCTTGACCAAATCCAATACAGAAAAGAGATTTAGTGATAAAAAACATTGACTAAAGTAATATACTTACTCAGACAAAAGCACTGGCACTAAAATATGAGATTAGCACTGAAACTGTGGAGACACATATAGTTATGTACATTTGATACAAAAAGCAGAAAAGTGCCCATCAAGCCGCTGAATTTGTGCTCTTAGGCAAATAAAAGAAATCTAAGTAAAATGTATTGTGAAATTTCTGCAAGGGAGACAAAGAGCAGCAGGAGCTTGTAGGAACAAGAGAGGCAGGAATATCTTCAAATGCAAAGCAGTACAGACCTCTATCATTGCCAAGTTTCATCATGTTGAGAACAGCCAGGTCAGTTCAGTGGTGCTAAGGTTGAAATGTTTAATAAAAACTCTTAGGGGAAGCACTTATTTCAGGACATGGGATTTATTTTAAATTCTCAGTATATGTTATCCAGTGCAGAGTGAGATCTATATTTGGACAAAGTGTTTTATACTTTTATTTTTAAATTGAGATTAACAAGAAGGCTATTCCATGAAGGCTGCTGAAGTCACACTTGCTCTGAATGTGTTAAGGTTTGTGGAATGTAAGTTTTTTCCCAGAAGAGAAGTTTAGAATAGGCTTATGTGAAAAAATTATTCGTGAATGTTTATCTTAAAAATCGTTTTAAAAAATGATAAAAAGTGTTCACACATGTAGAATATTGGAATTGTAGATTGTATTTTTACTAATGGTGTAGTCTCCCTGAAGAATGCTTCACTAAAAATATAGTAAGGTATTTTAAGTACCTTCAGGCTTAGAAACCTAAATGCCAACTTTTCATTATGTCCTAAATGATTTCCAGGTAATGCAATGCATTTAAAAATAAGTTCTATTTTAGAAATTTGAGTCAATTATTTCTATAAATTACATATAATCACCATGAGATTATAGCACTAGCTGTAGCAGATGACTCTGTATTTGCTTAAATATTTTGTCTTTTGTCTTTGAAGAGTGTTACGCCTTTAATATAAAATCAGTTTTGTTTGAAGTTATTAAATAATTCTCGAATTATTATATTCAGAAAATTTTCTCTTACAACTCTTCTAGCACACACTAGAACCATCAAAGACTTTTTTATACTTCATTTCAAACCAGTCACAAAACAGTCATGTGGAAAGAAATCTGATGTCCCAGCTACCATGAGACAGGATTGGAAAGTTAAGGAGTCTCTGTTAGGGGGTCTCTATTAATGAGTTATATCAGGCTTGCATTACAAGATTAGTTAATATCTTTCCAACATGCACAGCTCCATTTTGTTTGTGTTGATTTTACATATAAATCCATGTCCAACATTCCTAGACCTTACAGAAATATTTATTGCCTCTGTGACTACGCAAACCTTTTTGAATTGTTCTGTGTATAAAGCACAGCTACTCTAATTCACTCAGTAAAAGCTGCAAAGCTTTGGCAACAGTTTTATGATAACACTTATTTTCAGCAGGAAAAAACTTTTTTTCATATTTTACCATATAAATTACTATATAATTTGGAACTTCATGCACAAAACTACTGCTTTCTCAGCTTTTTTCTTATTTCTCATATAAATACCGTTGCTAATAAAATTAGTTTCATATTAAAATAATGTAGCAGTGTATTGGCTAGTGGATATACCAGGTATTCTTGCAGTATAACCAGGAATGCTTAGAGGTTTTTGCATATATGTGCTGCACAAGAGTTGCACTGCAAGCAGGGAAAAGGCTCAGCTTTGCACCACATGACAACCACCAAGCCTGTGACTGGTTTCACTGTGAGTCAGCAAAACCTGTCCTTCATCATATGATGAAGATATTTGATGTCATGTCATCGCACACCATTGTGTCTCATAGTGTCTCAACTCAGTTGTTGAGAAAATATTAAGAACTACAAAGTTATAATATAACAGCCTCTTTGAAGTATTCCTAATTACTTTTGGTATTAACAAATCAACTCTGCTTTTTTTTGAGACCAGGATTTATAATTTATTTTATTTATTGTTTGTTATTATGCCAGTGCAGGCTATTAGTACACTAGTGTATAATCTAAAGTATATTATAATACATGTATAGCAAACTCCCTCAATTATAATTTAAATTATTTTTTAAATGAGCCTACTCATAAAAAGCAGAAAACACTATTACCTTTTCAGATATTTAGAGAATTATGGAATGTTCTGATTGGAAGGGATCCAAAAGGATCACCAAAGTCCAGTTCCTGGCCATGCACAGGACACAAGAATCACACCATGTGCCTGAGAGTGTTGACGAAACATTTCTTGAACTCTGTCAGGCTGGTGCTGTGACCACTTCCCTGGGGAGCCAGTTTCAATGCTCAAACATCCTCTGGGTGAAGAATGTTTCCCTAATATGGAACCTAAATGTCCCCTGACACAGTTTCAGGCTGCTCCCTTGGGTCCTGTCACTGGGCACCACAGAGAAAAGACCAGTGCCTGCCCCTCCTCTTCCCCTCATGAGGAAGCTGTAACTGCAGTGAGGTCTCCCTTCAGTCTGCTCTTCTCCAGGCTGAAGTGACCTCAGCCATTCTCCATACAGTTGTCCCTCCAGATCTTTCACCATCTTTGTTGCCCTCCTTTGGATTCTCTCTAACACTTTATATCTTTCTTGTACTGTGGCTCTCAGAACTGCCCCCAGCACTGGAGGTGAGGCCGCCCCAGAGCAGAGCAGAGGGGACAATGCCCTCCCTTGCCCAGCTGTGATGCTGTGCCTGATGAACCCCAGGGCACAGGTGGCCCTCCTGGCTGCCAGGGCACTGCTGACTCATGTTCAACTTGCCATGGACCAGGACCACCAGGTCCCTTTCTGTGGCACTGCTTCCCAGCCTCTCATCCCCCAGGCTATCTCTGTAACCAGGGTTGCCTTGTTCCAGCTCAGAATCCAGCACCTGCCCTTGTTAAGCTTCATACACTTGTCTATTGTTCAGCCCTGTATGTAAGCTCTACTCTTCTCTCTCTAATGGAATTTGAGGAAAGAAGCAAACTGTATTTTGGTTTTTTAATCCAGATTATTCAATAATTTGATCTGATGCTTTTGGGACACGATTTTGATACTACCCCTATAAGAGTTTTCTTTCATATATCAGTAGTTTTTTCAGTTAGCAAAATACTGCACATGGTACTCTGGAAGAATTTTATTATCGGTGGAGAAGATACTAGGAAGGGATAGTACTTATCTTACTTCTGTAATTAATGTGCAATATCTCACAAATAGTTATAAGCTTTCTCAGACCTAAGATTTCACATATTAAGAAAATAAAGCAACCTATGTGGCTTCTGGTATAAGTGCCATGAGTATTTAATTTTTTCTGAAGTACTTAGACTCAATTATTTGTATGCTGGAAATGCATGGAGTAAAATAGCTTGGTGATACAAGCCTTTCAAATTTAATTGAACCCTTGGCTTGTGCTATATATTTACTGAAATAACTGCTTACAAACTTTTTTTTTTAATCTCATTCTGCTTTTCTGCCTGTCAGGTTATGTTACCTGATTTTATGGTTCTATTTTATTTCTGATAAATTGTGATGGAATTTCACATTTTTCTTCAATTCTCTTTAGACTAATTTAGAAAAAATTAGTATCACAGAATTGAGGCAGAATCCTCAATCTGAAGATCTTGGTAAAGAAGGAGAGGGTAGAAAGTTCCAGTGTGGCAAATGACTTGATGAAGGAGATAGATATGTAACTTTTGAGATAAAAAAAAGGTGCTGCTCTTTTGCAAATACATCATATTTACCCATTTGTATTTCCCATGCAAAATAAGAGATAAAAGAGATGAGAGAGGTGGAAACAAAGACCCTGCTAAGCATTAGGGGGCTGTATAACATGGTAGAAGGAGACACAGAGGCAGAGAAGTAGAGAAAACTGGAACATTTTGTCCCTTTTGACATTTGGGCTGGAGAAGGAGGCAGAGAAGGGCTGGTAAAAATCACCATTCCACACATTCTTTTGTCACTGTCATTTGTCACTGATGACCATGACACAGGCTGTTTTGGCTTAGATATGTTTCATGCTGTGGAGGTCTTCTGTTGGTGTCTGCCTCTCAAACAGATGCTCTCAGACTCCTGCAGACAAGCTGATACCAACTTGTGGGAGACAAGTCTCTAACCTGCTACATTTCTACATTTTGCTGATCCTGACAACCTGTGATCAAACAAGAATCTTTAACATATGTGAAGTGAGGTCTGAACGGAATATATGTGATGGCATACCTTGAAGAACAGACCTAATGTAGGGGTATTTGTGTTTTGACCACAAGTAAGAAACAGATTAATTGAATTGATGGAGCCCTGTTAGCACCTACCTGGTACAGAACATAGATATATTTTTTTCAGTAGAGACTCAGTTTAGTAACAGACCAACATTTTGTCATACTTAAAAAAGTGTTAATAGCTCTATTGTGTATTAAGTCTTGCACATTTGTTTATATGTTGCACTGTGTCTGGCTGGGATATTTGACAACAATCAAACCACAAAACTGACACTAATTTAAAGTTTAGATTGGCTTCTTTCCTTGTATTCTTTTTTAAAAAAATGTTTACAGTTGTGGGTTTTTTTTTAGCTGCGTATGAAATTTTCGTGCAAGATGCGTCTGCATCAAGAAAGGTAGTTACATCTTAAAAACAGTATCTGGGCATTTGGCATGCCCAAACATATCAGCAGTAGCCAGAACTCTTTTTCAACTGCAATAGACACATTGGGTATGGAATGGAGATGGCAGATAGACGACAGAGAGAAGAGGTTATAAGACTGACGTGCTAAATGAAGAGTGAAGAAAATCAATATATGACAAAGATTGTGATGAGAAATGATGCAAGGAATGGACATGAGGGATGTGCAAAATTGAAAAAGAGGAACTGATAGCTGGGCTAGGTGGGTTCAACTTTTTGAAAGTGTTCTTTTAGGATCTTCATGTGTAAGTACAGTACATGTGTGTGGGGAACACATTTAATTCACTAAGATTTTGCTGATTCTGTATAGGAATTCTGTCGGGTAGGGTCCAGTGAATTTTCACAGACACCTTTTGGATTCCCATTAAAATAAAGACCATTAAAAATTATTGGTATAGACTTAAAATTGATGTTCTGTGAACCTTGCAAATAGTGATGCAATCTTTTGAAAGAGGTAAAAATGGCTGAAGTGTGTTTGATGCATAAAACTTCATCTAGAAATAGAAGGATCCTCCAGAAGTATTATTGTTCACATAAGCATATTTTCCTTTAGTGGACGTGGGTCAAAATACAACAAGCAAATGGTTATGTAGGAGCTTCAGATGCTCCCTGTACTAATGAATACAGATTAGATGCAGAAGATACAGAAGCAAGATTGTAGAATTGAGGCTTTTGCTAACTTTGGGCGTAGTAGGTGGTAATTTTCCTATTATTCTAGCCATTTTTAGTTTGAACTAAGATGCCTGCTCTGTTAAAGATGGAGGAGAGAGTGTGAGACACTTGAATGTGGCAGAGAACCTTTTTAAACTCTGATGACAGTACAAAGCACTTGATAGTTAACATCATTATTCTCATACCTGCCTTTCTCCAAGTATCTGTTCTCAAACCTCAGCATATAACCTTTTGAGTAGACTAACACAATTGATCTGAAAAGAGGTCTGAAATATTTGTGTGGAAAAATATTATTTGAAATAGCTTTTTCTCTCTTGTTGTAATTAAAATAATGTCAGCATTCTCATCTGAACATTTTAAGAAAGGATAATGAACGGTGCCTTTACAGAGCAATTGCCTTTTCTGCAGTATAAGAGTTTGTAATTTGTTTACAGTATATGTAAAAATAATATGTTATCTGACTGCATTAGTAAACAATAGATGGCCATAAAATATGAAATCTGCCTCACTGTAAAATGTGGTTCCATAGGCAACAATATTTGGAAAGTAATAATGATTATTAGATAAAGCTTTAAGTTCCCTTTTCTGAGTTCTCCTGTAGAACTACAGAGAAGTAATCGTTAGGGATGATCGTCACAATCTTTTTTGAATAAAAGCGCAGAAACCTGTTTCTAATATGTTTCATTCACTTAACTGTCAAAAGGGTCTGTATTCTAACAAGGGGTTTCATGATTTTAACATTCAATCTGATATATTTATTATGCATTTGTCTGCTGTGTTTATGATTCAATTATTTGGCTCTTATCTCTGTGAAGGAAATGTTATTCCTAGCAATTAACTCAGGCTTATCCTTAGGGTTTTATCATAACAGCCGCACTCGAGAGATGTCATGCTGCTGAAGGTGACTGAAGATACTATGTAGCCTACTTTCAGTTTCATTGGTAGCTTATTCTCCTTTGAAATGTACCAGCTGATAGCATGAACAGTCAGCATTTAGTAAAAAACTGATGAGTGAAAAGGCTCTTTGTTATTGTATGTTTAGTCAAAACATACTTAGGCACTGTACACTTGTATTGGGCCTTTCTTGGGCAACCTGATGGAAGGTGGGTACGTGAGGGCTACACTGCCCTAAGCATGCCTGTAATTTTCTTAGTACAATTAACTATCTTGGTGATATCATTTAAACAGAACATATCTTTGCATGCTCATTTAGTTACTAAGCAGTCAAGTAAGGGTGGAAGTTTTTCTGTGCTTGTTATCCTACTGTTCTCTATTTCTTCCTCAAAATCTTGTCTGAGGAGAAAGAGATGTTCCAAAAGATCTCCAACAGACAGCCAGGTTTTACCACCATGCATATAGATATACATGTAAAATTTGATTAGAATTTGCATGGTGACAAATAGGTTCAATTCCATCCTTTTATTGTGGCTCTATGACAGTTTCTGGCAAATGTTGAAAAATATTTTGTAAGGCAGAGTGCATTATTGACTACAAAGAATGAAGGATGATAGAAGGGTAATGGGGCTTGCTGACATATCAAATAATTTCTATCTGATTAATATCACAGTAATAACTTCTGTGACTGTAGACAAAATATGCTGTTGTATAATCCTGGAGTGTGTATGGGGTTTGGGTTTTTTGTGGTTTTGGTTTTCTTTTTTAGCATTTTAATACACATTCATTGTTGTGTCACAGTTTTAATTTTGGCTGCGAATAATGTATTCATGTTAGATTGAAATATCAATGTTAACCAACTAATACATGACATTCTGAATCTGGGTCAAGATCAATTCAGAGCCCCCTGGGTCCCAAAATATTTTGAAGTAAAATATTCAACTGATCTCATCCTCAGATTAAAAAGCACTTTACAAGTTTTACTATATGAACAGGACTTTACAGAAAATTTTAAGTGTTTTCTGTCCAGAAGATTTCCCATCCATTCCCCAAATAACAGGAGTAGAAAGTATCATGGCTCTCACTTTTCCCACAAATAGGCTAGAGGCAGGAAATTAAGATCCAGGTTCAAATTTTCAAGAACTTTATGTAAGGGATCCAGGTTAAGTGGACTACAATAAGAGCGTTCAGGCAAAAATCTGTCTTTGCTTCCTAATGTTTGTATCTGACACACATAGTGTGTAACATCAAGCCTTCATTTTTGACACTTGAATGAATGAAATCAAGTCCAGTAAAGAGTTTGTTTATGTAATATCTGAATTTTCAAAAGATGGATATGACTGTTCAATGAGTGATACTTTTCTGAAAGTTTCTTGTGACTTCCAGGTCAAACCACTAGTAATTTTTAGACAAAAGCTAACATGATGACAGTGTCAGAGAACATGTCAGTAGCAACTGCTGGAACATCTCTTTATTATCTTACTTAAGATCTCAAATTTCTGTGCCTTACCACCAAAGACAAAAAGTAGTATACTAATTTAATTTTGAGATAGTGTGGGATTTAAAATTAATAAATAAATTGGCCTATATTGTTTATTTAATCTTGAATGAGCCTCTAAAAACCTCAAAAAACTTAATGATTGCAAAAATGTGGTGGTGGTAAAGTCTAGGTTAGGATGGGAATGGTGGAAATGATAGCAGAATGTGGATGTACAGATCTTATTTAAAAAAACCCAAAAGGAAGAAATCTGATAAACTTACTTTAAAGATCTATGCTTTAGACTTCATCCTAATCATTACCAAACTTTTACAGAAATTACAGGCATTCTTTTCTCCTGTGTTCTGTGATACAGTTTATAGTAATCTTCAATGCTCTGGCTTTTTCACGGATCCAAGGTGATAATTAGAGAGTATGTTTATATGGAGACAATAAAAACTTTGAAGCAGAGACAGAATATTTATTAATCCAGGATAAGCTACAAAGGAAGCAAGTACAGGATTTTACAGGAGGTGATGCCGGGTGCATTAGTTTGAAGAGATTTTTCTCTATGCTAATGTTTCATAACTGTCTTCATTATTTAAGACCTACACTAATTGCTCTACTCATTTATTTCCAAGTTTTTGGTCTTGTCTGGACACAGGTATGCAAAATCTCATCCATTCT
>VYZP01037729.1:7270-22329 GCA_013400635.1 Hypocryptadius cinnamomeus | reverse complement strand
AAATAAAGAAATACAGACATTTTATTTAAGCAGTGTGGTATTTCAGGTTGGTATTTAATGTCACAAACTGAAGGGAAATCCAACTGCAGAATAAATAAGATGAAGCAACTGTATTAAGGACATAGGTTTATGTATATAGCACACTTCTAAGCAGGAAAGATGTATCTATGTACATTTGAATCTGGATGCATGCATAAAAAGAGTGTTTATTTTTTTCACCCAAGGGTATAGTTCTGAAATTCTCTTGATGAATCATTTATAGCAAATTGATAATAAGAAACATCATACTTGAGGTCCAGCCTCAAGTAAAGAGTGTTTTTCTGAAGACTTGGAATGCTGTGTGGCAGCCATGCCTGGCCTGAACGGAGGCATCCTTTTCTTTCTGTTTAATGAATTGGGCTGCCCTGCTCTTTATGCAGAGCAAGTACAGCCAGTCTGAGGCACATTTAAGTAAAACCATTCCAGCATTTCATTTGCCTCAGATGAAAGAAAGTCAGGCCAGCCCTCAATGTCTTAGTGGGGTTTGTGGCTGTATATCCTTTTTCAGTTCCCCAAAAGTTATGTTCTCATTAAAATGTCACCTTACAATAATGCTCTAATGTAGTGGCTTCTCCTTCATTAGCTGTTGAACTAAAGCTAGTAATGGAAAAACAGATTACCTGAATTTATGATGGGCTAATTCCATTCCTTCTAGCCACAAAGATAAATCACCCTTTGTTTACAACTGAAAGACCAGTAACTTTTAGCAGAATGAATAGATGGGAAAATATAGTTTTAACTCTTGGCACAGATGGTTTTGAGGCCCCAAAGCAACAATGTGGTCAACAAATAAGGTATAAAATCAAGCTCTGGTAAAGACCAATGAGCAGTACTTTCAAATTGCATTTATTTTAGTTCATTGAATATCCCACCATTTACCTCTGAAAATGGGATTTGACCCATGAGGCGTTCCCTGCCAAAAGGATATTGTTAAACAAAAAGGGAAATCCAAATCAATGAAAAAAACCCAAAGAACTTAGGAGAGATAGTAGTAGAAATTGCTATAAAGTCAGGAGTTAACTAAAAGTTACCAGATCACAAAGTCACAAAGAAAATTTCCCAGATCATCTTTGGGGCAAACAGTAATTCTATTGTTGCTATTTTTTTATCCTGCTTTAAAGCATATATAGAAAAAGGCAATGAATAAGAATGTCCCTTACTGAGTTAGGATAGCAAAGGAAAAGGTTCCACCTTCAGAGGCATAGTATAGGAAGGAAGCAGGGATTGATTGTCATGTGTTAGACAGATAATGGTGAAGACAGATTTGTAAGAATAAGCAGCAAGATTGTACGTAAAGAAAAAAATACTGAAAATATGTTTAGAAGCTTTTCCTAAAGGCTTTTTTATGTACCTCTAATTCTGTAGAAAGTAGATGAAAAATATGTTAAAATGATCAGGTTCTAAAGTAACAGTTTTATTTCTTTGGCAGACTAGTTTCTATACGTATACAAATCTAATTGCCTAAAACTTTGTTTTTCTTTTTATTTTCAAGCCACACTGATTTATCTGCTCTATTTTTACCAACTGGTAAAAGAATAGATACAAAGTCAAAAAGAAAAAAAAAATAGGGAGAATCTGTTGGGACAGAAATTCTCTGAGGGATAAAATGAAATTAAGCATTTTAGCTCATCAGGTAAATACCATGCCAGGCTCACATAAGGGATAGCATTTTCATCTTACTGGTTCAAAGAAGGCGATCCTCAAAACCTGCTAATGGTCCTTTGCTTTCCAGTTAAAAGAATGCCATAGCTGAAGCATAAGTTTAAGTATTAAGGTGGAAAATTTTTATTCTTTCTGCTTTAAAAAGGCAAACCAGAAATTAATGCTTTTAATATTTTCTCTTTTTTCCCCCATCTCTCTTGCTGTTTGGGTTATGACTTGGACTCTGAGATTCTTCACAGGATTTATTGCCTTGTTTAAGAAGACATCAGAAGAATAAGTGAATACACTCATAAAAGCTGTGGTAAGACACAGTGTTATTTAGAATATCCACAGAAATTAGTTAATTTTAAAAACATCTTGCAACCATCTTCCTCTTAGCTTCAATAACTTAAGAATCCCATTCTTACTCTAGAGGAGATGCCAAATGTTTTCGTGCTTACTACAGTCAGAAATAGACTTAGTTTTGCCCAGAAAACAAAGTTTATCAGAGAGATATTTGGTTTATGTCTCAACTGATGTGTTCTGCAAACGCTCTTCTTCCAAACTGCGAAACAACTGATATCTGCATTTTATTTGATAAAGTCTCCCTGGAGGAGTCTGTCAGTAATCTACAGCTGAGACACTGGGAAAATATCTTTCTTCTTCAACCATTTGGTTCTTTCACTTATTTAAAGCCTAACTCCTTCTGGGTATTTTGCTCTTTAAATGTACACTGAGATCTTTCCTTGTACATGGTTTAAGGAGATAATCGCTGTTGTCAGCTGTGCCATTTTTTATTTGACTCACAGATAATTTGTGTTTTTCCTGAAGTTCCTAAACTATTTGGCTGAAGCAATAAAATAAAAGTTCAAGGGAGCCAGGTTCTTAGCTCTTGTGCTTAGAGGAAGAAATTTTTTAAAACCTGAACGTTCAGACAAATCCAGAGAACCCAATACTTGTAAAATAGAAAGATTTTTAATCCTCTCACGACTCCTTAGTGCTCACTATCATCAAAAATGCTGCACTATTAAACATAAATGATAATAAAAATGTTTGCTAAAAATGATCCTTCATTAGCAAACAATAGAGCTACTGATTCAACAATGAAATTTAATCAAAAACTAATAGCCCTTGTGCCCACACAAATGTCTTATTTCTCTGGCTTCAATTTTCCTTCCATGAGAAAATCTTGGCTTTCATTGCCTTCCATGTCTTTATGCTGACAGTTGTGTGGGTCTGTATTTATAAATGATTGTAACAGCCCTCATCCATCAGTCACTATACGATTTTCATTTATCAAAGCTGATTTTTGCTCATATGTACTAAATATGCTCTAAAGGTGTTCTCCAATCTCCTCTCCCACAAATTTGGAAGAAAAGTGTTTTCTGGCTTACCAGCCTTTTTCAAGACCCGCCTCTTATGTTTTTTTGTTTCCCCCAGTGTTTTTCCACCCTTTGAAATTTCTCTGCAGATCACTCATTAGAAAATTCCTTTAGGTTAGCCAGTTCTGGTGCTGAGGTTGCCAGCCCTGCCAAGCAACCAGTTACAGACTGTTACACCTAATGGCAGCTGTAGCTTGGTCTCTCCGAGTGTTATGTGCCCTGAATGCCACTCCAAATGCACCCAAAACTCCCTCCTTCAGCCCTCTCACACAGGCTTTCTCAGTGATTTTGAAGCTTTAATTTCCTCTAGCCTGTAATGAAGGGGTCTTTAAGAGCACTTAAAATTGTCGGGCAGGCTGCAAAGGGCACACATCTGATTTCTAAAGTTTTCTTTCACCGGCAGACACTCTCCTTCTTCCCTTCTGAGGAATCTTCAGCTCCTAATCAGGGCAACTTGAACCTGAACTTGTGCTTGGCACAAACTTAGAAACATGTCTGTCATCTGCTGGGATCTAGCCTTGTAGTCTGAACACCTTTTCCAGTGACAATGCAAAGGTTTTTTTCTGAAAACTTCAGCTAATGGTGCATCAGGATGTTGCAAATCTGTATGTTAAACCCGCTTGTAACTTAAAGCTTTCACTGCAGGAGGAGTCTTCTTCCTGAAGAAAAAAGATGAATCATTATAAACAGTTTCAAATTACTGAGTGACACAACACACACAATAGAAGCAGCAGAAAGCAGGGACGGGAACATTATTGAGATCGTGACAAAAGGGAAAATTAAAATGAAGAAGACTTTAAAAATGCTAATTAACTTTTTAAAAAATGTAAATTTTGCAACATACTTGGAGGTTTTGAACTTGGTGTTTAAGGAACTTTTTACTGATCCTGAGTACATATGTTCCAGCATCCTGGGGCTGCAGTAGAAGGGATTATGCAAAAAGATGAAAAAAACAACTTAAAAACTTAAAGCACAGAGAAAACATGGCAAACAGAGAGAAGCAGGTAGGCAGTATTTAACCAGCTGTAAGGGTGAGCACAGATGTGCTCCCCACCCCTAACAAAGCACCCCAAGTGCTTTGGCTGGCCCAGCAGGGAAGGGGCAGGGTTGGTCTCTGCAGCTCCACAAGGGAGGTCTTTCTTGTCACAGCGTTATCCATGTCCACCTGCTCCTGATGGCACTGACCAGTCTTAGCTGGTGAGTTGATCACTCACAAGCAGCAACCCCAACTAGCACAATCAGTGTCCTAAAATCTTTCCTTTTTCATATCTTTCCACGCTGATGTTTTTCCTCTTAAATACACCAACTACTTCTGATCTTATCTCAACAATCCTACTTCTACCGGTAGTTTTGTCTTTCTTATCTCCATACAGACTTTCTCACATCACTTTCAGACTAGCCTCTGTGGAGGTTATGCAGCTGTGCTGCATCAGAGCTGAGTCTTGGGTTCAATTACATGGTCAGAAAGACCCTGGGTGGCAGGAGAGAGCTTGCAACAGGGTCTGCAGAAAGGGGGTTGGTTAAAGACAACCATAATAAGTTCCTAAACACATCAATATAAGTTTCTATCATCATAATGTATCCACAGACACACACACACACTCAGAGTTCCCTGAGTAATAAATATCTCACTCCTGGAAGCTGGCTAGTTAAAGAGGATTTTACAAGGCAAGCAACCTGTGGCCAGGACAAGCCACCTGATTTTTCACACTGAAGCAGTTTATCAAACACTCATCCAGCATCCCTAGGCATTCATAATTCCTAACCTACTTAGAGCTTTAGGGGCACAACATCTGGAAGACCAGACTTAAAATGACAAAAAAGCTTTGAAGGTCATGCAGGATAATTTACCTAAGCTTTGAGTATTTGATAGATGAGAGGGCTGTTACTCATTGGAAATGTTAGGAGGCATTACGAGAAGTAGTGAGAAACAGAAATTTATAGGTTCATAAATTTTAATGCCAGAAGAATCATCTAATCTGGCCTGCACACCATAGGCAATGAAATTCCACCAAGTAATTGCCACGTGAAGCTCATCAATTTGGGGCTAAAGTAGCACTTATCTCCTCATAGTGACAATTATCATAGAGCATGAGGTAACTACTTTGTAAGAGCAAGAAAAGAAGAGAAGGAAATTTTCTAGTGCAATTCTATCCACCCCCTTTTTCTCTACATGCCATGCCTGGTGGAAGCTTTCAGAAAGTTGTACTGCAGTTAAGATTACAGAGAATAAATGAGAAGTACCTATGCAGTTTGCACATGACATTGCACTTCTTGAATATCTAGAAACTGCAGAGAAGAAGGTAATAAATTATATTTATGCAGCAAGCAATAAATGGGGAGCTAAAATAAACACAAAGAAAACTAAAGGCTACACAAAGCATTTACGCACAAGAAAAAATACTCTTGGCAAATGGAATGTAATAACAAAGCTGCAGCATGCATTTACTTTCAGTAGCTTTACACATTAGAAAATTATGATCATGAAAAAAAATTATAATAATAACCTAGGATATGTGGAGCTTCTTTCTGAAAGGAAGTTATGGAGAACAATAAAAGCACATCCTTTGCAGAAAAGATTACAGGCGGGGTAGGTAGTGTGACCTATGCCAGAGCAGGAACAGTGGACAAAATAACAACAGAAGTAGAGCACAAAAGAAAGGAAATTGGTAGATAGAGGGGGGAGCTGAGGACATGTTACTTCACATGGATTTGTCTTGCAAGAGGCTGACACCTCACACCTGCTCACCTCAAGAACAAGAGCTTCTCCTTACACTGCAACTCCCATTTTCCACACAGTCTCTGCAGTGTCCCATCATTGCCCCATGGTGCTCCCAGGACTTTGTTCCCCACATTCCCACAGCACAGAACCCCTCCTGCCCATGTATTCCTTCCCCATCTTCCTCTCGGGGCTCACTGCCTGGGCAAGAGACAGGACCACAGTCACACTAACTGCCCATGCTGGCCCACTGGGGGCATGCTGATAACCAGAACTGAGGCATGACCAAATCCTCTGTTCTTTCCACTTAGAAGCAGAATCAATGAAGTCAGTGTTCTCTAAACAGCCACTGATCATGAATTTTTTTTAAGACTTCATAGTCTTTGGGGACTCTGCCTTAATTGATTAAAAAGAGACAAAGAGGGAGAAGAGGTGGAGGACAACAGTGAGATAAAACAATTTTATTGACTTTATTTCTCATGAAATCAGACTAAAAAAAAATTAAATCTGTAATGTATTCATTAGGGGAAAACAGAAAAAACATGCCATCATCATAGGACTAAATACTGACAGGCAGGCTTAATACTTTTGCAAATAAAGTACAAAAGCCCCTTTTAACTGAGTCATCTGGATGTCAACCATCTAATCAGAATGATTAGGGGATCTTCATTATTTTTGTTTTAATTCCATGTGGGAGGTTGAAAAATCAAATCTACACATTTTGGTCAGAAAGGTCTTTGTGGCTGTCTCATGATGGAGGAACATATTTCTAGGTGTCTCATGAGAAGAACAATATACAGTTACCAGTACAAAGGATGATACAAAATGTACCCATCTAGCAAGTGAATATCTAAGTTAAGGCTTGAGATCAATAAATGTATAAATAGATTAATTAAATAAATGCATTTGCAAAAGCAACTTCTATCAGAGCTAAATGATTATCAGACAAATATGCATGTAATTTCTATTTCAAGTTCCTTATTTCCTTTAACTATAAATATCATAGAATCTCTTAGCATACATACTTACATGAGTAAGTGTTTAAGTAAATAACACTTCTATAAATATAACAAATGTTTCTATAAATGCAACTGCATCCTGATGAAGAATAATTATTTTTCTATTTTCTTGGATCTCTCTGCAATAGATACTTGAAAAAACATGAGACAGCATCATTCTAATAAATGACTGTAGGACATGCAGCCAGAGAGATGTAAAGGAGACAGATCATGAATTATTTATCATTGTCACTGCTACAGCTTGTTTGCAAAACAATAATGCTTGAGTGCCACCTGGGACATGGGACAGAGTTTGTCCCCCTAACTTGGGGGAATTTAACTACTGGTAGAAGGACCAGGACCTATCTCAGTGATAAACTGTTGATGAGCCTTCCAGTGATCTCCTAGCTGGGTGTGAAAGGACATCCAACCTGCCCATGCAGCTGTTTTCAGAGCAGTATTTTATACCTTAAGATTTTCTTCTAGAATCAGGTTTTGGGTAACTGCTGCTTTCTTCATAGGGAAATTGTCAACAGGGAACTTCTTCCCTGTTCAGTTCTCCGTGGTTTTCAGTGTCCCAACAGGAGTGAAAACTCCCATCCACCTAATGCTGGACTTCAGCAGCTTTAGTTTTATATCTTGTACTGGAGTTTCTCACTCTGACTTTCTGCTACATTCATTGGAGAGAAGCACTTTAGTGGTTTCTTGACCTATTTCAGGCATGAACTTTAGGTTTGAAACAATAAGTTTAAAATAAATATGTCTCTCAGCGCTCATTCTAGTTTGTTGTTTCTTGTTTGGTTTTTCCCCCCTTGGAGGGGGTACAGGCTGTACTTACAGCACTTGGTTTCTCTAATTTTAGGCATTGAATTTAAGGTTGAAATCACTTTTGCCCAACAGTACCAGTGTGCTCTGAACTGAGGTACATCAACTTTTGATTGCACTCAGACATGTCTAGAAGGAAAAGGCACATTTTATAGATGCATTTATTGCAGTGAGCTGCACTAGTGTGGCAGCTGTCCTGCTCCAGGCAGAGGGAAGAGGCGATCTGAGGACACAAAACATGCCAGTGGCTGCAGGTATGGTATGCATGATTCCAATTACACCTGACACTGAACCTGATGCCTTGATGGAATAACTACTGAAGGCTGCAGGAAGCTGCCAAGATTCATACATATGCATCAGGAACCCTATTGAAATATGGGAGAGCAGCAGCTGACTTCAGTCCAAGTCATGGGGTGACAATGACAATTTTTTTCCTGTCTTCCATGTGTAGAAAAAATAATTCATCCTGCCCACTAATCATTGTCTTAAAAACGAATAGCAATATTTTAGCTGTATCTTGTTTTGTATACCTTACTTCTAAAATTCCTTTGCATTACACATGTACAAACACAAAAGTCTGCTACTGAATTTTCTGTTGAGATTCCCAAGCAATCTAAAATGGACTAGGGTTAGCAATGATAGAGAGAAAGCAGGCTGTGATGGGGACAGAAACAGCTTGGAAGAACTGAAAGACTTTCCCACTGGCTTGTGAAGAGATGTGCAAGACCTTGAGAAGTGGCTCATCTGTGAGATCTGTGAGCTGAAGGGAGCACAGTTTGAAGCCAAACAGATATGCAAGGCAGCTGTAAAGTCTGCTATTATTTCCCCTCCATGTACTTGTCCTAGAGTAAATGGTTCCTTAGCCCTGGATTTCAGAGTGGTAAGCTCGTTTTCCTGGGAGGTAGAAGTTTTCCTGGTAGACTGGCAGCTTCAAAGGACATCCTTCAAAGATGTTGCTGAAGGTAAGGTGCTGGTGGAGTCCCAGTTGTCTTCCATGAGGAAGCACCTAGCCCCCAGCTAGGAGCACCAGCACAGCACCTGCTCTGCTCTCCTGAGGTGCCAGCTCGGAGGGCAGTCGGGCCAGGAGGGGAGAACATGCCACAGGCAGGGTGGCAGGGCTGCCCTTGGCAGGCAGCAGGGAGTGTGGGGACAGCTGAGGCCATCACAGTAACCTCAACCCCTCCACCACACACAGCCACCAGGAGAGGAGCAACTCTCAGGTAATGTACATGGCCTCGTATTTTCCTGTAGTTAACTGAGAAAGCCCAGGTTCTATTTTGCTACCTACTGCACGTACATATTAGTGCAAAGATGGCTGTGGGTGGCAGATCTTCAATCATATCTGTATGATGAAAGCAAAGATGTGAATTCTGAGGTCAAGATAAATATAAACATATTTATATTTATGTTTGTACTGTGACTGATCCTTTCTATTCACAGCTCTGGCTTTGTGCTTACTTTTCATGACTGGAGCAAGGGGTGGGTGCAGCAGATTATATGTCTGTGTTTGGTTTTGCAAGGAGCAAGTGGCTGACAGATAACAATTCTCTGATTTCTTAATTCTATTCACTAGCCTCCTCCCTCCCACAGTGTTCCTGCAAAAACGTCCTTTATTTATTTTTTACCACTAGATGGTAGTAGCAGGTAGAGACTTGGGATTTTTTTTTTTTTTTTTTTTTTTCCCTCTCTTTCTCGCTCTTCTTTGTTTACTGCCTGTAGATTAGTTTTAGGACGCCGGGTCTAGTAAAAGGTTTATTGTTTTCTCTGAATGATCAAATGATTATGCAGATACTAAAGATTTGAAACGTTTGCAAAATGACCATTTCCTTCCTTTTCTACACCCCTGCTCCCCACACACCCTTGCTGAATCCAGTGTGTGGAGCTGATCAGAGGCAGCAGCAACCATGATGGTCAGAAACAAGCCTCAGTTGCCTCCAAAACCCTCTGAAGACCTTCCTATGTACAATTAATTACACTCAGCGTTTTCAGTAATTGCTTCTTTATGGGTAGTAAGGGGCACAAGCAGCTGTTTTGTGGCCTCCAAAGCAGCCCTGTGCTCTCCCTCAGTCTGCCTTGCCTTTTTTTCCCCACTTCCTGGGCTTGGGTGGGAAGAAATATCCTCAGCCCTGACAGTTCTGCAGAGGGATTGCCTGCCATCTGGCTGGGACAAGGACAGAGCCAGGCAAGGAAGCAGCTATGTTTTCTGACACTGTCCACCTTGGAAAATTTTTAGGAAAGGAGTTACTTCCCTATGACTCCAAATCATCTGTTTTGATTTTTATATAGGACACATTTCTGCTCTGCAGATGCAGCCAACAATTATTTAAACATTGTCTTAAATTAGTGCAAGCTGTGGCAAACCGTCTCTAATAGTTCCTCAGTGTGTTGTGTATCAAAGCTGTTTTGCACTACCATATTAGAAAGAAGAGAAAATACAATCAGTGCAGCTGTCATTTGATCATATCAAATATTGTCCTTGGCTACTGATAAAGCAACACAAAAGCATAATTTCGCAAGTGCTTGATGACTAAAGTCTGGATTTTAAGACTGCATTCCCTCTATAGAAATTTATTATAGATGGATGAACACAAATTAAGGACCACAGGTAATAAGTACTTTATATACCCTCTCTGTCCTTCGGGTACTTGCTCTTGCACAGTTCACTGCATTTATGTGACCCCAAGGAGGACCCTTACGTTAAAGGGCAGGTCAATTTACTAAGAGCTATATTTACTGTTTAAATGGAAGGCACCAAACTACAATAATGATAACTGAAGGAAGAGCCATCGTTTCATTTAGTGAGAAATAAGCCTTTTATGATTTTCTCCATAAGCCTATCTCTCAAATATCTATTTCTGCACAGATAAAAGTGCCTCTTTAGCAGACTGTTCAAGACTAAGTTCTGAAGGGTATTTTCATCCTTTTTACATAAATCACAAACCAAAATAACACCCAAGCAAAACCAAACAGAAAGTACATATTCCTACATCTATTAGTATTAGTCTGGATTAAAGCTTCCATTTTCCCTGCCTTTGCTTTTGTAAGGTAATAGAGACATACATCTTTCCTCTTTCACACTGACTTCTTTCTGCCTCTCCTCCCTTTCTGCCATGGCAGAGGAACACTTGAAAAAATAATTAAAACTAAGAAGCAGATCCTCAGGTGCTGAAATCAAAATTGCTCCAATGAACTCAAGTCATACAAATTTTTATTAGTTGCAAAATTGGCCCCACTGGATTTTAATTGCACTTCAACATCTGATGTACCTTTTGATAGCAAAAGTAGGCAGTCCTAAGCAACCCTTTAATTTTCACTGGAGAAATGTTTAACATTCAGTAAAGCATTTCTCAGCTAGAATTTCTCCTTTCAATTCATAAGTACATGCACAATCTGCTCTGTAACTTTAATACTTCATATTCATTTCCAGGTACCTGGTCCAATTATAAAATGTTCATAGAAATTACTGCATTAATAAAGAAAACCTCTATCAGAAGAGAAATATGTTCCTATAGTTAAATAATTTGTGCTGGCATCAGACATTTTGGGCCACCTTCCTGCTCTCTCACAGGCCTTTTTTGTGTTCTTGCAACAAGCCTCCTGGAAATTGTTCCTCCAGCCTGACCAAGGGCACTTAGCAAAGTCCCCAAATTGAGAAGGTTGTGGCTCTCCAGTGTGCTCTGTGTTCACATGAGATATTTTCTTTTGCTCATGAAAGGCAGTGACAAGTCAAAAAATTTAGCTGGTTAAATACCTAGAGTTAGGTGTGGCAATTACTATTCACAAATGGTTTAAGCCAATACTGCAGTCCCACTCTTACCCTGCCTCCTGGCATTCATCAGCACCCACTCCTCCCCTTCTCATGTCCCTGCACAAGCAGTCAGGAATTGCCTGATGAAGAGAACATGGACAGGTTTGGACTGAAACTGATGTTGCAAAAAGCAGGGATTCCCACCACTCAGACCTTCTGTCCATCCTACCTACCACATGGGCACATATTTGTCTTACCATGCAAGTACATGGAATGAATCACAGACAGAACACAGAGGATGAGAGGTGTGGTGAGGTCTGCCTGTTTATGGATCCCCATGGGTTTTTTCTCACCCAAAACAGGGAGATCTCATCCATACTGCTTGCTGGGATAAGTCTCCCAAGCCATGGCCAGACAGTGTTAGATGATACTGGTAAAAGATAGCTGTGGTAGCCTAGCCTGTGCCTGTTCAGTTTATTAGTGTAGACAGAGAACTGTGAGAGAGGAAGAAATATTTTCTAATGGTGCATCAGTGCTGGGTTCATGAAATGGAGATAGGAATACCTAATTCACCTAAAAATATTCTGTCTTGTCTAATTAGCTTTGTGCAGCCTCTAGTACCATGAGGGCACCATTGGACAGTAAAGTAAAACATCCACAAAAAAAGTAAAACATTCTCCCACATCTCCCAAATGGCTCCGAGGCTTTTCTTTGAGCCAAGATATTGTGTTTTAACTTGGTTCAGTAGAAACTTGGTTTCGTAACAACACTGTATTTTACAATTGGGTTTGTAGTTTTAGCCTCATCTGTCCCTGTGGTGTTGAACTCCCAGGTTGGACTCTCTCTACATGGATACAGCACTGGCTCTCCTCTCACTGCCAGCCCCACCACTGTGATCAGCCCGCTGTCTTACCCACCCAGGACAGTGACATTACAGGCAATTCAACCTCCAAAACCCACCAGGCAGCATAACATTGCAGAAACCTGCAGATATTTTCACTTTTTGTCCTGAAGAAGATGGAAATTCTAACTTTTGTTCAGCCGTTGCGGCAGCTTCTGGCTCCTGCTATAATAAAAGCAGACCAATTACAATAAAGTAAAAATAGGTTTTAACAAACTATTCCATTGATGCCTTGTACAACAGTCTCAGTATTCTAAAATTAAGCTTTATTTTTTCCAGAACACAGAAGATTTCCTCACATAAAATGGCTAGTTCCAGCTAGTTCCAACTAATTATGTTACATTTTGTGTGTGCCATGTATTTTTTCTGTGCCTAACTCATGACAGGACTACCAATGTGTAGCACACACTGCATTCTGCTCTCAGCTACTCTTGTGCAACCACATTGATTTCAGGGGCTGTGCTGAGCTCTGAATTCTGCTCCCACAACTGCATGTTTGCACATTCTGCAGTCAGATTTGTTCTCTGTTGCACTCATTTGGGACACAATTTCAAGAATGAGTCAAGAGGCTTGGAAAGTGCAGTTGTGGTTGTTGTTCAACAATAGCTTGCTGCTGATAATAGCAATAACTAATCTGGGCTTTTCATTCTCACTGACATTGTGATCGCTTCTGAGTTTGCTTTTGTTGTTTTGGGGTTTTTTTCTTTACAAGAGGGAGAACTGTGGAAAGTAGAGAACATTGTGAAAAATAAATTTCAGGAAAAGTTATTATATCATGCTGTGTTATTGCACATGGTGGTTCAAAATTGGCAGCTAGGCTATGTCTTGGGATCAGGTTGCTGTGCTGTTTGATAATGATTTTGCAATATAGAAAGCACTGCCTAAAGGATAATGGAGATAGTGAATGACTGTGTTCTTGAGAGCAGAACTCTTCATCTCACATGGCATATGAGGTGTGTGTACTTCCTGAGCAGCTAGACTGGCTATAGCTTTGTGATTCACAGAATTGTCCCAGCTATAAGTTAGAGACTAGGGCCATCCCATTTTGGATATCAGCAGTGGAAGCAGATACCTCAACTGACGAATCAGACTATCCTGAAACTAGTGAAACCTTGTCCCAATTCCATACAAATAAGGTTTGCTCTGGTGCACAAGTTGATGTCTGTGCACTGCTGGAACAGGATAAATCACAAGAGCACAGGTAAGTGAATGATCAGTCTGGTACTGGTCTGTGAACTGCTGGAAGTTTGCAATAAGATCTTGTCATGGGAGGATCATGCTGGATGGGATAAGGTATATAGCTTAAAGTTACTGAAATTAAACTTTTTGGTTGACATGGATATGGCTAAGATTTTCCCTGAGGAAGGAGGAGCCAAAAATGTCAGAGGCAAAAGATATTTCACCTTGTGTCTGCAAGGTGTGTGGTCTTCCCATCTAAGTGGGAAGCAAAGGGAAAACATATAATGCAAGGGTATTGAGGAAGCCTGGCATCTATAGGGTGGGACAAATAGGAACTAAGTTTCATCTTGACACTGTTGTTATCAGTGAGGTATTAATGTCAAAAGCTATTCTGGAGGACTGACTTTGGCTTTATATGTCTTCGAACAAGAAGTTTAGGTTAAATACAAAGCAGTGGCAAGCACATTTAGTGGGTTAAATGGAGTATGCATTTACATAGCAGACATTAACTAAACGAGCATTTGGATACCACTGTGACAGATATCATCCAGACTGTAGAACTCTGCAATAGAACTGCAGGGGTAAATTTAAGCACTTTTATAAGAAAGTATCTGGGAGAATCACAGGGTTTTTCAACCAGTCGCACACACAGAAAACTGTGGCAATCAATACTGAAACAGGTTCAGAGCCAGCCCAGAGGAGATCACATCCTCCTCCAAAACTAATACTCCAACAGCTTGATAATGAGGAGAGAAACTCAAAAAGTATGCAATATATTACTGGTTAAGTGGAATGGGAGTACTAATACATTCATTAAAAAAAAAAAGTATTCCATATGTTCTGTTATATAATGTATTGGTGAGGTGTTTTGTAAACACTTTGTAAACATACCTCTACTGCATGAATGCTGTGAAAGCACAGGGAAAGAGCTGTTATTATCACAGGATGAGTACGGAGGGCTGCTCTTATTATCTGAAGAATAAAGTGTATTTTCTGAATTTCAGGTTTCAGACTTGCCTTTTGTCTTGATCTTTAGATGTAGAAGGGACTGTCACAATCAATTTTATTCAACATCTTTATCTGAGAGTTGTATGAGGCATCTCATGTGAAGTCTTGATGATTTTAATGTTTTTATATTTAGTTTTTACATTCTCATACTCTTTATCTTATTCATTTATTTAATGATAGCTTCAAAATCATTACTGCAGAGAGGAACACATAATTGAGAGTGAATGAGCCCTATAAGTAGGGAGATATAAGCATCTGAAAAATATACATGTGCCAGTAATGGATGTTATACTCTCTTCCAGATCTGTTACTGCCTGTGGAAAAATTACTGTGAAGAAAGGAAAGGACTTCTTGTTTTAAGATATTCAAATTAATCTGTTTGCACTGGGCTCAATAGAGTCTCCAGAGCTGATGACTGAGGCATTATTTCAGGAATTATCTTCTGTAATCAGAAAAAAGGAGACTAATACTAAATGATAGTGGCAGAATGTCCCTTACACACTCCACCTTTCTCCAGACTTCTCAGTTTTTCTGCTGGCACAGGTTTTCCTTAGTGGATGCATAATGACTTGTGCCTCATTTTTTCTTTCAGATCTAGACTGTTCCCAGAATATTTAAA
>VYZP01037727.1:285-11564 GCA_013400635.1 Hypocryptadius cinnamomeus | reverse complement strand
AAAAGTGAGATATGTCCCTTTAATGCTAAGAATACATGAATTAAAGAATCCTCTTTTTGAGTTTTTGTGTATATGAAAAACCACACTGCCAACAAAAGTGTCCATTGTGCATGTAGCTGCTCAGTTCATAAAAGATAGGTTTGTGTCCTTTGACTCCTAAACTGCAGATGTGTGCAGAGAGGATCAGACCTAAGCATAATATTTGAAAATAAAAATTTTAACTAATTGTAAATGACCATATGCCAGATTTCATCAGTATAATGGGTCGGTTAGAAGACACATTCATGTCTACTGCATGTTTGAAAAGTCTTGTGCCAAATATAACCACTTAGATAGCAACAGGGCCTAGCAAACCATGGGAAAAGCCCATGGACAATGTGTGGTTTTCCTTGTAGTCCTGGTTCTTCCTCAGGGTGGCTTTGAAGACTCATAAACCCATCCTCCCTTAGCCAAACATAAGGTAGCTTGATTTGAAAACAACTATCTTTCATGCTATTTACCTTTCCTATGCTGCACCCAGCATATCTTGCAGCCTGGTTTTTGCACTAATAAAACCCAGTGGAAGGCATGATTGGGGACCATTAACCTTTAGAACACAAAAAGCTTGAGCTCAGGGAATATTTCTGAGCTGCCTCACAGGGCTTTGAAGCCACAGCTTCCATCCTTCATCTAAATTGCCTGAATTCATTTTCAGGGCTGATAAACTGTCAAGTGAATTATGAGACATGGGCCTTGGGTTAATTTATAGAAATGCTGCTGCACCAGTGCTGAGTAAATCCACCTTCCTTTGTTGACTATACCTGCTGCAGCTTTCAGAACTTATTTTGGCCCTTTACAACCTCTGCATTTCAAACTCTCCTTTCTTCATTTTTAAAAAAACTAATTTACTAAACACATCATTAAGGAGGGGCATTTTTCTATCTCATCTTTCATACTCTTTCAGATACAGTAGTAACAATACAATATGTAAACAGGTGGTCAAGTTAACTTATTATTTTTTCAATAAGATGAGAAAGTCTGTTTCACTATGCTGCCAGGACTTCACCTGTCAAAAATTAGTTCAAAGGAATAATTCACCTTTTATCTTCCTGTATTCAATGGCTAGACAAACTGCAATGTATGCTTATTTGGCTAGCTGAGTTCAGAGGGAATTACAGGGATATCCTGTACTTGCCATTACCTTTCAGTGTTGGTCTTGGCTCCTTATTTCCATGTGTTCAATATAGACAATATGGAACTGGAAATATCTTGGCTGGCCCTTTTTAATTAACTATTTTGCATATTTTATAGTTGAGGGAGACAAGTACCTCCAGCTGAGATATTTAGAGTGTATTCCCATGAAAATTGCTAACAAAAAACAATTAATCTCTGCCATGTTTTGCTTACCTTTGGATGGCTCTCAGATTGACATTAATATTCATATTTAAATATTTGTATGATTGGACATTCAAATACCATAATAACTAGAGTATAAATTGTCTTACTGAGAGAAAAGTTGTGAACATATTCCTTTGGAAAAAGAGACAAAAGTAAACTGTTCACACTACTTTGGGGTTTCTTTGCATACATCATTGTCATCTCTTAGCACTTCAGTTTGGGTAAAATCTATTTATACTTCAATCTTTATATTATATGCATGATTAGTTCTCAAATCCTGTATCAACAAGATCCTTTTCATGGTAATGGTTGTAAAGACCTTGCATGTATAGCAATTATATATAATATGCCCCTAGAGAACGCTTAGATTTCTTAGCACTATGTAAGCATCTTGTCATGGTTTAACCTCAGCTGGCAACTGAGCTGCATACAGCTGCTCACTCACTGCCCCTGGAGGGGATGGGGAGAGCATCAGAAGAGCAAGAGTGAGAAAACTCATGGGCTGGGATAGAGACAGTTTGGTAGGTAAGGCAAAGTCACTGCGTGTGCAAGCAAAGCCAAACAAGGAATTCATTCAGCATTTCCCATGGGCAGGCAGGTGTTCAGCAGCCTCCCTGAAAACAGGGCTCCATCATGCACAGGAGTGACTTGGGGAGAGAAATGCCACCACACCAAAAACCTCCTGCTTTCTCCTTCTTCCCCCTGCTTTGTGCTGAGCATGAAGCCATGGTGTCTGTTGGGGTCATCTGTCCCAGCTGTGTCCCCTCCCAACTCCCTGTGCACCCCCTGCCCAATTGCTGGTGGCGTGAGGACCAGAAAAGACCTTAACTGTGTGTGAGCTCTGCTTAGCAATAACTAAAATATCCCTAAATTATCAACACTTATTCCAGCACAAATCCAAAAGATAGCCCATAACAGCTGCTATGAGGAAAATTGTATCCCAAGTAAAAGCAGCACACATCTGGAAACCTAAAAGTCCTGTGAATGAACAGAGTTTTCCAGGAAGTCACGAAGAAAGAAAGTATTTCTTGTTCAGAGAAGAAGTACCATACCTATCACCATATATCTAATAGTTATCAGCTCCATTTTGGTCACTTCTCTACCAAGAAATCTCCATCTGCACTTATTACAATTGTTTTCAGTAAAAAAATCAGGATCAGTAAATGTGCATCCTGTTTCCTGCAGCACCTCTTACTAAAAAAAGCACCACATTGCTATGACATACTCCAAGCATTTAATGTTTGAAAGCAAAATGCATAGAATGGTAACATAAACCCAACAGAGTTTTTAGCTTCAGAGGTCTTTAAACTTTTTTATATATTTGGCACAAAAAACTGTGACGATCTGCAAGGAGAATGATTTGATTTTTTTTTTTTTTTCAATTAGAATACTTTGAAGCAAGTTACTTTTTTTGCTCTGAGTTTTTTCCTGACCTGAATAATTGGAATGGTAATGTGTTCCTAGATCAGAAGTGTATTCTGAAACTTAATTCCCTTGGCATCATAGACAATGAGTATTGAAATTGTAAGCATTATTTTCTGAGGTCCTGATCTTACAAAGAGCACCATGTAAAAACTTGGAAAGAGCAAAGTCCCTGTGTGTGGGGAAGGGGTGTGAAAGGAGGTGAAAGAGGTTGTGGTTGACTGGTACCAGTTTCACCCCTGCTATGGAAATGGCTGTACTGGTAGGCATTTCCCACTCCTTGCCTTCTATACATACACAGGGGTTGTCAGCTGTCCTGAATTTCTTCACTTTTCTTCCTGAACATCATCAGAAAGACATTCTGTCCAAACACAGAAGTCTTCAGACTTTATTGTAGGGCCTCTTGATAGCCCCATGTAGAGATGTTCTCCCCAGTCATAACACAAAGTTCTTTACCCACAGAATTGTCCAGGTAAGACACACAGCTGCACACCCATGCAGCATTTCCATCCAGTGCAAACCGCTGTGGCTTTACAGAGGTCACAGCCTCAGAGGAAGGACTGTTCTCTAGATTTTATGTTGCTCTCACTGTAATGTCCAAGCTTAATAAACAGAATGTAATTTTAAAAAATTACCAAATATGCGAGAACTAGGCTGATCAGACATGCTTATTGTGGTAATGCATTTTTTTTATTATTTACCTTTGGAAGGTATATTTGGGTTATTAAGACTAAATTGATTGTGTTTTCTAATTAAGGAGAAAATGAGGAAAGGGGCTGAATATTTATTTCAGAATTGCAGTCTACAGTGTTTAAAATGCATGACAAGCTACAGTCTTGCTTCCTAATTACTTAGTCCCTGTCACTTCTCATTAACATGTAAATCATGTTATAAACATAGTAAAGGTGGAGTAAAATATGTCCTGAGGGGAGGGGGCATACTGGAAAATTGCTTTGGGCAGTGTGGTGATGAGAGCGTTTCATTTGCAGCTCATCTGTATTCCACTCCTATGGGAAGATGCATATATGAGATTTAAGCAATCATATTTTCTTTGTCCTAAGCTGGAGTGGTTGTTGCACTTAAACAAATCGATCTCAAGGTTTTAAATTATCTACAAGGAAATTAGCATACAAAATCTAAGACTATCAAAAATATTGAGAATACATTTAAGGAGTAATTGTATTCTTCTTAAAAAAAAATTAAAATTTGCTTATGATTTTAAGGTTATAGTCCTGAAAATAAGAACATTGCTAATAAGATGTTTTGATTCATAGCAATCCACCAGCAAAAGCCTCTTGGCTCCTTACTCTATAAAAATGGATTATACATAAATAAGACAACATTCGGAATATGCAGAATTACTCACTTGTATTTTAGTATCTAATATTTAATATTTGTAAGAATATTTGTTTCAAAACAAATTCATGTAACATCATTAACACTTTTTACTTACTCAGAGGAGTCTGCTTCTGAAAAGACATCAAGGCCTATAATTTTAATGAAAAAATCAGTTCATACGTATGATTTTGCTCTTAATTTGCTTACCTGTCACTGACTGAATGATGAATAAGGTAGAAGTAGATCTCCTTCTCAAGCACTACACTCTTTCCCTCACTATATGAAGGAAAAATACATATTTCTAAAAAAATATAATTTTGGTGCTTTTTTCTCTGTGAACAACTACTTTGGAGTCCTTTATCTGAATGAGAAAACTGAATTTGAAAATTTCACCTTCTCCATGTAGTCAAATCTTACAATGGCTCATGAAGAAAAATATTTGGCCTAAATATTATGAAGGAGTGAGTGGCTTATATGTATTTAGTGTAGTTAGTAATCTGATTTAGCTCAAATTTCAGTAAGCTGGTGAAACAGAAATAAAGGCTCTAGAAAGAGAAAAAAGAGAAATGAGCATGCTATTGTTTCATCAGAATTAGCTTACAGCACATAATTATATGTATTATATGTATATCATGTTATACTGTACTTTTTAGCACCTTCCATATGAATATGGCAGCATATTTAAAAAAGAGATATTGGCAAGTGGTTAGTGGACAGCTGGGACTTTTGGCATGAAGGATATATATTTCACACATCTAGAGCTTACTGAAACATTTAATATTGAGGAAAAGATGAATTTTCTGTCCCATCTTGAGAAAGGGGACACAATTTTCTTTATTCTGGGAAGAAGGATTATCTCATTCCCCAGCTTCTGCAGATTTTCTTGGCAGCTGGTTTCCCTGGACCATGCCCTGTTATCTGCCATTACATCCACTCACAAAGCATCAGTTCAATCCTTCCACTAATATGATGTGTTGTGGTTAGCAATAGTGTAAGTGAAAGTAGCAGCTTTGATTAGAACAATTTGCTTGCCTCTGAGTCTTCCTATTTCAGGAAGCCAGTACTCTCAGGATGACATTGTACTCAGGTTTAGTGTTTTATTCACAGACAAAAGAGCTGGAGATATATATTTTAGTGAATTAATTGAAATTTTAGACACTTCTTTGCAGTGTATCTTTTCAATTAGATGGCAATGACAGTACAATAACTGCTCCCTCATTTTGCCTTGTGGTTTACTGGACATACAAGGCTCTCAAGCAAAAAGAAGATAATGGTTTCAGCAAACAGAAAGTGAACTTTAAACTTCCTGAGTTGAGAAAATTGAAGAGATTTGAGAAGATGAAAATGAGATGAGAGTTTTGATGAGAGAGGAAAGAAAATGGACATTTCTCAGGATGGCTGTATGCAGGGATATGGGCTGAAATAAAGCTGTCATCACATTTTTTGGTAGAAGTCAGTGTTAAAAAAAAATCTGTTGATTATTACAAGAAGTTAAAAGTAAGAAAGGTAATATATCTTCAGCTAAAAGAACCTGCACACAAACTTGTCTCAGCATACCAGGAGGCAAATTAAAGTGGGATTAATCCTTGCATTTTGATGGTCCTCCCTAAAGAGAGGGAATTTAGTTCATACCTGAAGCTGGATTTTGGCTAAAGGGTCAGAGTCTGTAATTTCACAACAAACTGATAATAAAATGGATTTACAGACCCTGGTACACTTGTGTGCTTGAGTCACACAGGAGGAAATGTCTTTGCTCAGAGTGGGAGGAAGAGAGAGGAGATGGGAAGTGACAAATGTGGGTCTCTCAGAGGTTATGTAAGGGCAGGAGGAGCTGAGGCTGCCGGGGGTCAGTGGCTTGGCTGCCAGGCAGCTCAGCAGCACTCAGCCCCACGGGTCAGCAAAGCCTCCGTGGGGCTGACAGGGAAGGCAGCCCTTGCTCTTCCCATCTGCAAGGGCAGAAGGAGCACAAATGCTGAAGAAGTTGCAAGTCAGCCCGTTTCTGAGCCATCTGGGGGCTCTGGGTCGTGAGGGACAGTACCTTTTATTGAAAAAGATGCTCTTTAGCAAGGGTGGAAAAAGGAATTCCCAAGAGCCCGTGGTTTATCCTCTGGCACTGCTATCCTTGGCACTATCGATGGCACTATCCAGCCCAAAGACAGTTCCCAAATGGGTCAAGCTGAGTTGATCACCCTGTTAATCACCAATTTCCTTAAGCCAATTACTAGTTACCTGCCATCACAGCAGCATTTCACCCTGCCTGCTTCATTGGCTTGGAAAAGCGTGCTACTCTAGGAACAGGCACTTAACCTTCCCTTTGACCCCTCCTCAACCCACTTTCCTGAGGGCACTTTTGCTCCCAGAGTATTATTCCCCAGCCACCAGCCTTGCAGGACTAGAAGTTTGCAAACTCACTCCAAGATTTGGCAGTGTCATGCATAGAGCCAGCAGGAATCTGTGACCTGCTGGAAAATAGCAGTTAAGCACTGGAAAGGTGACCATTTTCTCCAAAATAGAAAGGAGGATCTGGTGAGTTAGCAGTAGTACAAGGTGAGTTACAGAAGTACAAGGTCCTAATATGCCTCACTTTCTGAGGGCAAAAATGCAGAGGTGGAAAAAAAGATTAGCGCCAAAAGCAACTTTTGGAGGACTGCAATAAGGAAAGGATGGGAAAAGGAATGATCACAGGGTATGGGTAGGCATCACAGTGAATAGGTTCCAAGTGATGCGCTACAGAAAATAATTTTTTTTCTTCTGTACTTGTCTTTTGCTGTCTCTGTGATTTCTCAATAGTTATTTGAAAAAATAATCAAAAGACAAAGTTGTGTAAGAGATATCAACAAAAACTGTTAGTTTCACTTAACGATAACTGGAGAAGAAGAGTTAAGTAAACCAGAAAATGGACAGTTAAAAATAGTTTCCGGGTAACCAAAAAATTATGTGAAGCGCAGAGCAGAAAATGAAAATTGAAATAGAAGTTGGGGAGAAGCTATGCACTTTGGTTAAATTTTTCCATTTGAATTCTGACCTGTTATTAAAATTTTCTGAGCCAGACAAAAAATTGGAGGCAGCCTGGGAACAGTGCTCAATGACAGTGACATTTCCTGACAGAGCAATTCTTTGCATATCACTTGTACTAATTGTATTCAATCTGACAGCAACAGTTTAACCCATTCACCAGGGGAATTGTCTTGCTGTGAGACCAGTGATTTATGTTTTCATTTAGATGTCAATCCAGCCTTGTGCTGTGTATTTTAAAGGTAGAATTAGCCTTAAATGATTGTACTAATATGGTAAACACCATCTCCCCTTGAATTGTTATACAACAGAATCTCAAAAAAGCAACTTTTCTCCTGCAGAAAAACTTCGAAATCTAAGAGGTTTTGCCTTTTTCAAAGCCAAGCTGAATGAAATCACTTATTTCCTAAGGCAGTTCTCTTTATTTGACCATAAAGGAAAATAATTTTGGGCATCAGAAAGTGTTTTTCCTCCAAATATATCCAGAATGCTTCATACAGTTGCAACAACTAAAATCCAAGTGTCTGTGCCATTTTCTTCCAGTATGAGTGGGTTTTTTGGGGTTTTTTTGGTTTTTTTTTTACATGAGAGGCAGGAGACCATATCAGGCTAGAAGACAGAAACATCAGATGAAAATCAGTTAAATACATCCATTCATTGTAGAAATTATGCTGCCCATAGGAAACTTAATGGTGGGTGGAAATGGAGAGAGATGAAAATCCTGTATGACTGGCCAAGCTCAGAGGGTTGGAAGCTGCTTTAGATGCACATTCAGTTGTCCTTTGAAAACTGTCAAGCCTTATAAATGCTTCCCAGGCCCGTTTCTCTGCTTCTACAATACTGCTAGCTGCTGCAGAAAATATCACCAGAATAAATCTTCAGAAATTACACCCTGCCACTGGGTTGTACTGAAGATGATGGGTGCCTGAATAGACTTTTGAAATACAGCTGAAGTAGTCACTAAATGCAGTTATGGTGTGAAAAACTCACCAATACAGGATAGTCTATTAATAGAAGGTGTGAGCTTAATTGCAAAAGGGAAGAAAAGAAGAGAGTTAGGGAGAGCATTGTACATAACCTTCAGGACCTGAAGACCTGTAGCTTTTAATGTATGGCTGTTTTCTGTGTGGTGCTATTGGCTTGGGTGGTGAATTGTTTATATACCATGTTAAAAATCATGGGAATGACCCACTCTTCTAAAAGGCTGGGCAAAGAGAACAAGCAGAAAGTTTGAAGACAGTTGCAGAAAATCAAAACAAAACGAAACAAAACAACGAAAAAAATTAAATGCAAGCGAAAGAAGGAAAGTTTTTTAGAGAGATTACAAAAAGAAGGTAAAAAAGAGATGGGGAAAAATAATGAAGATAGTTTGTGTTTTGGAGAAAATCAATATATGTTAGCTTAAAAAAAGTGTAATGAATTGTTTGACATAAGACAGAAAGCTACAGTACATCTATCAATGGACAGCTTTTGCAGAGCCATGCTGTGAAGACAACATTTACCTGCTAGCCTAGGTTCAATTGATGTGATGAATTTTCTTCTTTAGATTAAGTGTGATCTCTCTTCCCATGGACCCTTGAGAAATAAAGGCTGTAGAGCACTCCTCAAGCTTTTAGTGGAGATTCTTCAAAATTTTCCTTGCAGAGAGGTCAGGAAAAACTTAAACAATGTAAATAGCCAACATGATGGTGAATGACTGTTTAACTGAAAGTAATGGACATTGATCCAATGCAAAGTTCTTTTAATAGACCTTGTTTGCAGGCTCAACATTTACTTGATCAATGTATTTACACCCAGGTAAGGGATCTGTGCATTACTGTATGGAACATAATGAGACATCATGGTAATGTTTAACTACTGTCTAAAACTCCTTGCAGATATAAAAATAAATACAGTATTAAATGCATGTATTCCCATGCCAATCCTTAAATGAAAGACAGATGACTTGAACAGGTTTAATTTTAGGTAGCTTCAGTCCTGTTAAAGAGAGTTGTCTAATTTCATGCTAGTCACAAAGGCTTCCTTTCCAGTAAATGGAATAAATAGGCATAGCTGAAAGATAAATAATCTGGCCTACTTTAGAAGCTATTTTAGGATGAAATGTATTATCTTTGGAGGTGCTTGTTTCTCTTTGACAAGAATGAAGAGAACCGACTGTGATTGACCTAGAGTAATAGGTTTAACTTTTGGACCCCTCAAAAATGGCAAATCAGTTGCATTCTTTGTCATATGAAGGAGGGTCAAAGTAAAACACTGGTCTGCCAATAAGAAGAGTTTTAATTTTTTTTCACAAAACATGAGTTATTGTGTGTTAGTAATTCAGATATGGAGTAATTCAAGAATCACCTTTGTTCTGTCTTTGTTTTCTCACTGTTACCCACAGCTCTTGCTGGTCTGTGCTTCAAAAGCTATGTCATAGAAGTTTATGAGGGCTCAGAATATGATGTATTTTTTAAAAAAAAACAAGAATACTTTGTGGAGGATTTATATTTCCATATTTTGTATGCTCCGCTGAATAGTATAGTAAAGTTAAAAATATCTTCCAGTATGAATTTTTTAACAAACAAAATGTCTTTAGATGTTTCTGAAAATTGTATAAAAATAGAACGGAAAAAAAAATCAAATGCAGAACAGCACACAGAAAAGTAGCCTGTTTTGACAGATGACTATAGATTGCTTATTGTTTGCTTTCACCTGGTGTCTAGTTTTGAACAGGTTGGCACCAGTTTCCTAGAAGCTGTCCTGGACATTGGTACCTGTATTTGAGTTATGTGCCTCTCACAGTACCAGACTAAACATGATGTTGTGCTCATCTTCTGGACATTTTCCCAGTTTTATGTGGAAGCATTCTTGTACATGGATCAAAATATGGTATTTCCATGTATACACAGTCATTTATTTTCCTTTAAATTTGGAGCTTGCTGTTGTGAAACACTGATTGTAATGAGCCCTGTTGTTTTAAGTAAATATTTGAGGTTCCATCTGAGCAGATCTCTTATTACATGGCAAATGGCCTTGTTACAAACTGCCAACGAGATGCAGTGCAGAGCATGCACAGTTGTGGTCCAAATACATACAGCTGCATGTAATTCACTGCAGAAACTGAAAACCTGATAATGTCATTTGCATGACATAATTTTTCTAATTATATTAATCTTTTTTTTACCTTTTTTTTACCATTTTGAAGTTACAGATTTCTGCTAAGTAAACTATTGGCTGTTTTATTCTTTCTTTAAGGATTTTATTTTACTGTTTATTGAAAGGGCTTTAAAAACAGGAGCCACTCTTAGCAGAGCTGCTGTAGTGTATCATTGTGATGTTAAAACTGTCAAGGACACGAAATAGCATCATAACATTTTGACTGAGTACAAGTGACTGTGCTGTAGTTTTGAGATTGTGGTTTGCAAGTCAAGTGTCAGTAGAGGTAACTCATTAGCTACGAGGCTTTCAGTAAAAGACCATTTAATGATTGGCAGTCACGTAATGTTCAAGTGTATCTTCACGAGTGGGGTGGGGTTTTTTTGCAGAACACAGCTTCTCAAAAGGTTTGCTTCTAGGTAAGCAAATGTATTCAGGGTTCCTATACTTCAATCTCTTCCTTAATAAGATTAATCAGATAAGGATAGAATATTAGGAAGGCCTATTTATCTGCCCTGACATCAAAAAGAATTAAAAAAGAAAAAGGACAACAAACATACATGCACAATCATCATCCCCAACCCCACAACAAAAATAAGATTTCACAGTTACTGATCAGAGAACAGTACTACCATACTGACTGCTTTGCTGTGGGCAGTCATCATTCGTATAGAGCATCTGATATTACCACTGTTTTGAACTGATATTTTTCGCTTTTTTGTTTTAAACATGATTTCATATAATATTTTCTTCTGATGTTGAACCCACCTGTATTTAAAATAGAAGAGGAAATAGAGCATCTCACATAAGAGATGTCTTAATAAAGAACACATGAGCAACTTCAGTTTTCTGCAGTTGTTAATGGTGCTAATTAAGACTGCATTTTCTCACCCTCTCTTTGGACTCATGAGTCAATCATCTGGAGAAAGGTCAATAGTGTCAGCAAGGTGACAGAAAGTTTCTTGAGAAGTTTTGATGTCTAAAAAGCA
>VYZP01037723.1:0-11760 GCA_013400635.1 Hypocryptadius cinnamomeus | reverse complement strand
AGTTCTCTTTTTAGAAAATCACCCCTTTAAATCAAAGGTGACATGTTGATCCAGCCTACAGGATTTCTGTCTTGTTAAGAAAAAATACAGATATTTTGTATACCATGCAAATAATCCAGTATTATATGGCCCATAGAGTTCAGAACAACATCCCTGAAACAGATTTATTACAAAATAGAACAAGGGGAACTCTGTATTTGCCCTTATTTGTGTATTCCTAATCAGGCATATGCAAAAAAATCTCCATCTAAACAAGACACCACAGTTTGACCTGGCATTGTAACAGGCCAGGTATGAACAAACTTACCCCAAAAAAAAAAAAAACCCAATCAAATAAAACAAACAAACAAACACACACCAACCAAAACACCAAAAACCACAGAGGAAGTAGTGCGTAACAATTAGAAATTACAGAATTGTTTCTGCTAGTCAGAAACAATTCAAACTTTATTATTAGGCCATTAAGGATTAACAGCCCCAGCAATGTGGGTGGATACACCCTGCATCAAGGCCATCTTCACTGTTCACTATTGCTCCTGTCAGTGCAAGCAGAGAATGAACCACAGGTAAAGTTAAGCTCAGCTTCATGGATGGATTACTCAGCTGACTTTGTTTTCTCTAAAGCAAAATCCAAGATATCTATGGAAAATACAGCAACCCTTTGAAGCCAAGAGGTGTGCCACAAGTCTCTGCATGTGTTTCTCTTCTCCTTATTGTCCCCAAAGCTCTAAACTCCAATTAAAAAGAAAAAAAGTACAAAGGCTCCAGTTTGGCCTAAGATTTGTCCTTATCCTGACCATATAATTATACATTCCCTTTTCCTGTATGTTGTGTTCATATATGGTGTGAGATGTGTGAGCAGTCACACAAAAGAGTGACTGGTAGTGTCTATGTTTTCACTTGCAACTGCAAACAAAAATCAATTATTTTTAACTCATTAGTGCCAGATGCATCCATTCACTGTCACTCGATTTTTTTGTCCTCTGCTTTTTAAAATTCTAGTTTTTAATGTTTACTCCATTTATTCCACAACATGAACGCACATAAGTTCATTTTTACTTCCATTTATAGCTACAACAATGAACACTAAAGAAATAACCTTTGCGCCAAAGCATTTAATGCTATCATATCTTCTCTTTCTGTGGGATTGATAATGATGGTTGACATGCTTATGTCCAACTTCTATAGGTCCAGGGATTTTTATCTAAATAGAAAAAATTGCGTCAGAGCATAGAAAAAATTTACAATTTTGCACTTTTGGTGACTTTTCTGACCAGTGTGTCTTTAATATTGCCAATATTTCTGTTATTTTATTTTATTTTATTTTAAAGATATAAAAACACTTGAATGTATTTGGTTGTGGAAACAGAATCTTTAAACTGATGTGTGGCATGAAAACTTGTATCTTCACAGTGCAGACTCAAAACTCTACTTGCACCTTTTCTCTGTGAATAGCAGACAAAAGTAAACTACTTTGGGATTTTGAGCAAGTCACTGCCTGGCTTGACTCACCTCTGGCCCCTGGTTTGGAATTGTCTTCCCTGGACTGCCTGCCTTGTGCTACTTGGTAAGTAATTAATTGGAAAGAGGCAATTACCACATCTTGATTATTCTGCAGCCCTTGCTCTGGTCTACAGGAGATGGGAGCAAATGGCATTTCCCAGCCACACATGGGCAGCCCAGCCTCCAACCAGGCGTTAAGTAGGAGCTTTGATTCCATATCATTTTCTCAGCTCACTTCATAATGACTTAAATGACTTTTTGAAAAATTTCTTCCCCAGCTGCAAAAGCAAACAAAATTTTAAAAGTGCAGGAGCTCTTAGTGGAGAAAGGTGCAAGTGATGCAACTTGTTTTATCAGCCTAATCCACATCACGTGAAATCCAATGGATTGTATGTGGTGGTTCAACCGGGAACATCTCTTGTAATTATTTGCTCACAAGCTTCCCACCAGCCAATAACTATTTGTCTTAATTGACACTGTGTAATCCTCAAGCAGCTAAACCCTCCACTTTCAGGGAATGAACTCTGTTCATAAGACTGTTGATAAACCCTTTGCTAACGTCTCAAGAGCAAATCCAGAAATTACACATTAGTGGGATATGGAGACATACTGCACCCTACCCCCCCCAAAAAAAAAAAAATAAAAAAATCCTAACAATCCAAAGCACACAAAAGCAAGTTGCATGTACCTCTATTCAAAAACTAAGGATTTTAACACTAATCACCTATTTTTTCAAGCTTTAATTTAGGGACCATTGCTTTAGATTACCTTCCCTTGGGGTCTTCATGGCAAATATACAGCTACAGAAACAAGAGCAGATTGTACATAGAGATGATAGAGGCGATGAATACTTGTAATGAGGTCTGTATCAAAAGGAAAACCACTCAGCCTCCCACCCAAAAATGCCAACAGAAGGAAAATGCACAAGTCACAAGTCTGCTCTGAACAGTGCCAGACTCTGGCCACCCAGGAGAGCACAGGAATTGCCATGAACCCCACAGCTAAAACTCTCAGTACCAAAAGAATACAACTATTTTCAAAGGGTCTAATATAGAAAACACTTTTTCTTTTTTTCCCCACTGTCTCTGGAGCATCCCTCTAATCCCACCACCCTTTCAGGAATAACAGCTTTCAAGCTCTTCTTTCCTTCTCAGGAGACAACTACAGTAACAAACTGCTCAGCTACCATAAGAAAAGCTATTCAGAAAGACAAATTGAGCTAAACCCTGAGTGCAGATAAAATTTTATTTAAGTCTCAGTTATAGACCAGTCTTTATGTGTCTAAATGCAATTTTTTAAAAAGTAGCAGAAGTTACTTCCCACAGATTAAAGACTGGTGAGATCTTCTATAGTATGTCCATGTCTCAGAAAAATTAGTACTAGTGCACTAATTATTAATATTTATAGAGTGTGAATTTTAAAATGCTAGTAAAATTGCATTTTTTGTTTGAACTATTTTTCTTAAAAAAAAAAAGAAAAAATTTATTAAAACCCAACTTTTGGTATCTTTTTGGTGGGGATCTTTAAAGTAAAGATCACTGTAAAAGTTTGAGTAGATGTACAAAAAAATCTGTGAGAAACATCCCTTCTGACCAATGCCTTACCAGGAAAGATTTTGTGTGTTTATGCTCTCTCATCTGTGAATTATATTTAAGCTCTAAAATCAGAAAATGGGCCACTTCCTTGACCTTAATTGTTACACATTTTTAGCTATGAAATCTTTCTGATATTTTCATTATCTCCTGTCTAATATCATCTCACCTATCTAGCTTTGCAATGCAGTATTGTCTATAGCCTCTGTGCCTTGGGGAAGGATTTTTCATTTCATATTGTTTGTTCAGACTTTAATGAGATTCTTAAAAGAGCAATCCCTTGGATTGTAATAGAATCCCACCATAGATCAGTGGCTAGTAGGAAGTGTTTTGACATGACTCCTTTTGCAGAGAGGGAAATTTATGTGCACAAAAGCAGACTAGATAATGAAAGGTGGAAGGAAGAGAAAAGAATGGAGCAGCAACCGGCACTTAGATTATATTAAGTGTATAACATCAGAAGATATTCAAAAAAGGAGGAAAAAACCCACAGAAATGTTATTAGGAGTCACATTTTAAAATAAAATGGCTTCTTCCTCCCTCCTTTTAAAAGGATTTTTTTCCAAAATTACTCATAATGACAACTAGAACACACAGGAGTCCAGAAAACAAAAATGGGCAAATCGGTTTGAAAATCTGCTAATGAGAGTTATACTGTTGTCTAGAATAATAAAATTTAAAAAAAAAAGTGACAGTTTTTTACCATCTTATCTGAAATAGATGATTCCCCTTGTAAGAATCCCATGGTTATGACCAGAAACAGAAAACACTTTGTATAGAGCAAATCTCTATATCAAAGGAAAATAATGACTTGGCTCCCCTCACTATACTTTTTTGGTATGTTTGTTTTCAGACGTGCTTTTGAAAATTTAAGTGTCTTTTGAGGAAACAGAAATAATAAGCAGGATGCAGATAATAATTCACAAAATATATCTAATTACATTATTTTATGCATTCAATAGTACAAAATATTGAATTTGGGAAAAAATGAAAACTGTCCAAACTTTAAGGCCACCTGTGGATTCAGCAAGACTTGGCAGGACAAGAGAAACCACCAATATAAACATTAACTGCTGTGATCAGCCCTGTGTTTAATGTCTCCTGGTACTCTCAAAAGCACAGAAAGCAGAGAAAAATTAGCAAATCACTTTTAAAGCTAATGTTCCCTAAAGGCAAGAGGAAAATGGTATCTGGAAGAGAAGCTGGGGAGACTACAAATGATTTTTCATACTTCTTAACTAGCAAGTTCCAGCTATTTTTCATAGTGCTTTAAAAGAAAAAAACCTTAATTTTTAACATAATTATAAGCTTTTTTCATTCTTCTCTAACTTATTCTGGTTTTAGTAATTATTATTAGGTGTCTGTAATAATATAAAATATTATTATTTTATGCCAATAATAATACATAAAGTTATGACATGAAGATTTTGAATCATTGCAGGGGCAGAAGACATCCACTTTTGTCATCTTTGCATTACTGAAGAAATGTAACACTGTTATTTGCTCTTCACTCTATTAACGTCCAAACTTGAGAGCTGCCAGTTTACCAAAGTGGCAAGATAGATTATTAATTTAACTAAGATAAGCTTAATTTCTGAATGACACATTTACTGAAGTAACAAACGACTACAATATCAGAAGGGTACGTGGGTACATTAATCCACACACTGCACGTGGTTCAGCAGACCGCAGGTGAATACACCTTTACTTTATTGATTTCAAAATGGTTTGGAGCAGACAGCTCATAGCAATATCCAGATCAGACATGAATTTAGCCTCCAAAACGCCTCAAACATGACTAAGCAACATCAAGCACTCCCAGCTAGAGACAAGCTTGGAGTAATCATGAACTAGCTGGTAATTAGGCACTGACCAGAGCTTGCTTGATCCCAGCTCAGCCTTCACTGCCCTCCTACAAACTGCCAACAGGAGAAAGGGGAAGGCACCAAAGAGTCAGAGATGGTTTAGTGGTGTTTGAAGGTGTTTAAAAACACCCTCAGCCCAGAAATACCCGCGGACAGCTCCTTTGGGCCGCGGACGAAGCGCACCACAGATGCTGAGCGATCAGAGCTGGCAGCGAGCAGAGGCAGCCCCGGAGCAGGAGGAGGCTTTAGCAGAGCTCTGAGCAGATGCCTGGGCCAGGTCAGAAGCACAGCTGCTCCTGGCAAGGCTTCAGCTGACTCCAGGGAGCTCCGGGTTCCTATTAGCCTCCACTTAATCCCAGGCAAAACCTGGCCCTGCAAGGCGACGCACCTGAGCTAATAAGCTCCTTCTGGATCCAAAACACAGAGGGAACAGGGGGATGAGCCAGCAGGAGCCAGCCTGGGTCCTGCTGACATGGAACGGAGCCAGCACTAATAAGCTGGGCCCATATGACAGCTTTCATGCTGGGCTGCGCTGCACATCCCAACAGCGTGGGTATTTTCAAGGTTTTTTCTGTTATCCACTCTTTTCTTGCTGACTGCCTGGCATGCCACCACATTAGTCTGGCCCTAAAACAGTAAACTGTGAGGGAAAAATATGGAAAGGTCTCCTACCAATATAATTTGGCTGCTCCTGGCATCAAGGAAGAAAGATTTGGACATTAAAAAAAAACCTGTCTTTTTTTTCCTGCGATTGCATATTTCAGCATTTTAGAAATTGCTTCTGTCTGTAGCATGCATTTAATACCATTTTAAAAATAAAATGTGTAATACTCCAGTGTTTGAAAAATATGAATGGCATTTCCATTTTATGTTGAGCTTAAAGTAATCCCTATGCTAAAGGAGTTTATATAAAATGTGCTCTGGTGAATTAAAAAAATTCTTGTGAGGAAATAGAGATTTTGTAGAAAATGTATCACAATCCTCTTATTTCTAAGATTATAAACACTGTTAAAAACCTGCTTTATTTTTTACTTCTGCTTTATTTTTACTTTGGGGAAAAAAATAGTGGGTATCCTTTACTGGAGTACAAATCTTGAGGTAAGTGCACAAGATATGCCAACTAATTTTTTAAATCTTATAAGCCTGTATCTGAGCTAAAAAACTTTTTTTTATTGTTCTATGGTGAATTTAACTAATTAATGCCCGGAAATCCAATTATTCTTACAATACATTTTAGAATAGATATATTGTTTTTGTAAGTCATATCCAGCTGAGTTCAAATTTCTACTTTTTTCCCAATATGAAATCATTCTACTGCTTCACTGCCCAACACACCTCTTTTCATCATGGGGTGGGGGGGCTTTGGTAACAAACAAGACTAAATGGTCTCAAGCTGTGCCAGAGGAAACTTAGACCAGGCATTAAGAAATATTTCTTCACCAGAAAGGTTGCCAAGAATTGGAACAGGCTGCCGAGGCAGGGGGGTGAGTCCTGAGATCCTAAATACAAATCTTGAAGGTATTTAAAGGATGTACAAACATGTCACTTATGGACTTGGTTTATCAGTGGACATGGTAATGCTGGGTTAATGGTTGGACTCAATGATCTTAAAGGTCTTTGTCACCCCACATGATTCTATGGTTCTGTGATTCCCTATTTTGAAAGGAGACTAATGCAATGTAAAAACAAGTCCCTGTGGAGAAGTATTATAGAAACCTATAGCATATGCAATATCCATTTTGACTGAAGACTTTTCAAAAGGCCTCCCTTACATGAACCAAAAACTTGAATCTAAAATTGATTAAAACTGAACTCTTAAGGGTTAAAAAAAAAACAAGCTGTATTTTCTTTGCCTCGAGTGTTGCATTAAAAAGAATCTTATATGCAAAGTCAGCAAATTAAAAAAGTAACATCAACTTATAAACTGCTGAAGAAAATATGACCATTTATGTGCAAAAACTGAAATGTTACTATTAAGGGTAAACAACACAGGTTTGAAGAAGACCAGGGAAGCAGATGAGGAATGACAGAGCAAAACTTGCAGCTTCCAGCCCTCTGTTAGCATGTTTCTTATTCCAAAGTTATTTCATTAATACACTTATAAGCACCTCCCCTCAGCCTTCAACAGGCAATTTCTACACACAAGGAAAAGCCCACCTTAAAAGTCAAGAAATAATCCCAGATAGTTTTATACTCTCCTTTCTGCCACATGGTCTTTTTGAGTTAAATAAAATTAAGAATACCCTAAAGCTAGGGGAGACAACTGCAGTCTACACAGACAGCATCACAGAATACACAGAGCAATTGTTATAAAAGAGATGTTTTGATCCCTCCCTCAATAAACTGTGAGTATGGAGTTTTCTTAGACTGCAGTTGAATGAATTCCATTCCTAGAACATCCTGTAATTTTGTTCTGTCAACCTTCCAATTTCTTAAGACTTTTAAGAGTAGATACTGAAAAACAGGTATATTATGACAGCAACTACTTTAGCAGTTACCCTGCAAAATCAACATTACCTTCCTAATTTCCATCTACCGGCCTTCAGCTTGTATATCATACAATTAAAGCTGGTCAGAGGCTCACAGCGGGTTATCCAGCAGAACAGTAACAATCTGCCTCATTGGATGAGACTCTTGATGGAACTCCAAGGTGCTGAGTAACCCAGAAAGGAAGAGGCAAACTACTCAGCCATCTGAGAGGTTTGTTTCCTTTATTGTCATCTATATCCTTTATTGACAAGCCAGGAGAAAAATCCAAGATCTGGCCTTTTTTTTCCTTAGCAATTCTTATAGTAAAATGCCAAGATGAAAACTTCACATTTCTGTTCAGATCTTCCGTGTCTCTTTTCTCCCAAACACCTTTCAGCTGCCTTTGAGGCGTTTCACATTAAAATGGCATCATGTCAACATCACCTCTCCTAACTCTGCTGTTGTGAAAGCATATTTCAAAGCCGCATCTGGCACCAGAGGGTTTGCCCAGAGCTGTGGGGCATCTTCCCAGCTCGTATTCCTGCAGGAAGTTCTAATGTGTTTCCTTAAAACCTGCACATGCTTGCAGATCACCACAGCTTGCTGGGGATGACTTCCCAGTGCTTGGCTCTCAATCTTTTTGTCCTCAGAGGTGTGTGGATAGATTGTTCTGTGGAGATTTGCTTCTTCCTTGGAGGCTGAGCAAATTTCACATTATCCTGGGGTTTCAGCAACAGGAAAAACCTGTTACAGAAATTACTGATGACAAACCACAAGGGCCATGTGGCCCACCAGTGATTCGATTTTCAGAACATGTTATTAAATTTGCAAGATTATTTTGCCTTGATAGACCAACCCAAGATTTCAATCTTTGTAATCACCACAAATATGTCAAGGTTTCCAACCTCTACAGTAATTTCTTACCTTTTTAATTCTCATTTTGGTTTACCCAGTTTTCTAGACACCTTTATCATCTGTGAGTATATGTAATTCAGGCCATTTAAGAAGTACAATTATTTCATCAGTAGCTCTGAAATATCCATTTCTGCCAGAAATAAATGCATGGTCAAAGACCTTGACTCACACTTCATTAAAAATTAGTTGTGTGATAGTCCATTCTTTTCAGTCCAGCCAGCTTTGGTTTCAGTACTATACCTGTTTCTGACTAAGCTAGAACGCCACATAGGTTATGGAAAACAACCTCGTGGCATGAAACACAGTGTTTCAGAAGCAACAAACCATACTTAGCAACAAAAACAACAACAACAACAAAAAGCCACACACAAAAAACACCACTTTCTGATTTGCTGAAAGTAGATATACACAAACCATGAAAACACATACTTTCACAAGACATGTAAAACAATATTATTGTATAATTTGGAGGAAAAAGCCTGACTTTCAATTACAGCACATTATATGCAGGAGACTACAGCATATTATATGCAGGAGACTACTGACAATGTAAACCCCTGCAGGGAGGGATTTGTAAAATTCCCATTACAGCCCACGGTGTACTGCTGTTCACACAGAGAGGGATTTCCTAGAGCTGACATAAAACTACACTCACCTCTGGCTGCCACTGGGGTAAGTGCTAATTCAACACAAGTGATAGTTTTACTTGTTTGTTCTGTTTGTCAGAAAGGTACAGGCACACTGGTTACATTGTGAAATATAGGAATTATGCTTCAATTTTATATACAACTCAAGGGGACATAAAAGATCATCTAGTTCCAACGGAAGATGAAGACATAAATAACAGTTTTAGTGCTCACTGTGAAAAGCTTCAGAACCAGTTCAGATGACAATGAAGACCTAGCCACTGGTTTCTGTTCTAAAATATCTTATTAATATGGTAATTTGCAGTACATAAAATGATTTTTGATACATCAGACATAGATGAGTGCACAACACTGAAATCACAAGTTAAATTCACTATGGCCTGGTCATGTATTTTCCTGTTGCCAGTCGCAGGACATTTGAATTTGACCTGAGCACAAAAAGCCAAGCAAATATTTTATTATTTTGCACTTGCATTAGTTCAGTGCCTGGAAAACAGGCTACTCTGGCAATGTGACTGGTGACATTCAGGTGGCAGAGGTGAGGGTAATATAAGGATCTCTGCAAACTGTAACGACAGCAATGGCACATAAAATAGACTGAGCAAAACAGAAAAATGGATCCATCAAGGCAACAGAGCCTCTTCCACAAATCAGCCTGCTAATAAAGTAGCTCAGAAAGCTGAGAGTAAGTTTATGCTCTGTCTGTGTTGGAAATTAGCAGGCTGACCTTCTAAGCCGGGATTGTCAATGCAAAACTAAAGTGTCACCAAGGTCAACAATTACACATATGCACAGCAGCTGCACTATCATTCCCAGCATTTGCTTCCTGACATAGGAATAAGTTAAACTATCCTGTAATGTGAGAGCTGCAGAACTGTAGGAAGCAAAACTACAAAAAAAAAATAAAAAAAAATCAGTTGTTTTCAAAGCCTCAAACAAGCAAATGATTGTTGCATTTTAATTGTACAATAATAAACTGGTGATTTAATTTATTCCATATATGTTTTAAGAGTTTGAGATTAAAAATAATGAATAATTAACATAAATGAAGCAGCAATTACTCTTTTCTGCCTTTCACGTTTACCATTATAATCTATTATGAGAGCCACCAGTGAAAAGCAATAAATATAATCTCACTTCATTTTGCTGATCAACAGCAATCAGTTAATGGGTTATCATATGAGATACAATCGATAGAACAGGAAATTTAAAGAGAGATGTTTATTGCTACTTAGTGAGTACTTTTACTGATATTTAAAATTTATAATTAGAATAACAACTCATTTGCCTTTCATTTTAAAAGCAGAAAGCTTCAGTCCTTGCTTTTAGACTTCCAGATGCAAAAAACCCCATAATTTTGTTGTGACAGAACTTGTAGGAAGACTAATTTCCCCGCCTACTTCAACACAACAAAATGCTCCAAAATACTACCATTTAAAAAGTGTTCAAATTAAAAAATAGAGATATTTCAACAGTGTCAAGCAAAGAAATAAAATGCCAAGCACTAAATAAAAAAGTGAATCTCTCATCCATGCAGGAAGGATTTCAATAGGATTTTTACATTATTCTACATAACATGGACTTGACTCAGGAAGATATTTATGCATATTTCTAATCTTATTAAAGGCTTACTCACTGATGAGCTCATTGTATTTCAAGATGTGCTTTTTTTCCTCCTGCCATGATTCCTTTAGAGTTGCACTTGATAGATAAAATATAAAAATTACAGTATAAGAAGCCTAATAGGATGCTCCATCTGTGACATTGACATAATAAGGTGTTTCAGAAGATATAAGAAATTCTCAGGGGGAGATTTCTTCCCAACTCCAGGCACCTACCAGATGTCATTCTTTCTCTTCAAAAAAAATTAAAGTCAAATGATCTCATTTTTGAAATTTAACATGTTCATGTCTGTTTCATTTTCTCTTCAAAACCTTTCTTTTTGAATACTGTTATAAAGTTGACCAAGTTTAAATCCTATTTGTTAGAACTACTAGATTTAAAATATTAAAAAAAAACAAACAAACAAATAAAACCACAACCTCCAAAAGAATTCACAAGATCAGGATTTAAGAACAGCAGAAGGGGAAAAAAAAAAAATAAAGCCTACAGTTTTTTTCCATCTGGGAGGGAGAGGTCTTGGCCTTCCTGAGGAGTGCAAAAAGTTATCATAAATAAAAGTGGGAGAACTCTGTAGAAATTGTGTAATTTATTGAAATGGCATTACATAGGTAGCAACTAGCAGAAAACAACCTTATACTATTGAAAATAAAACTCAGAAACTGAAATCTAAACTAAAGCTTAAAAACATACTCTAATTTTTTGTTACTTTTTAGACAACATCTTGAAAGCTTCAGCTGTTTACAGAGCTCCAACACCTTCTGCACTCCTTCACTCCATAAATACAGATGAGTGAAGTTCAACGTTTTTTGTACAACTAGACCACCTGTAAACATCAAAACTTTTAAATATCCTAAATTCTATAGCAACCTCACTATTATACACTTCAAATTGCACTGTTGAATATCATTCACTGGATGGACCAAGAAGCTTTTCCTAAAACTGTACATAGCCCACAAACCATAGAAGTGTATTCCTTGTCTCATTTACTACCACATAAATTTAGGTGTTATTTTCTACCATTTGGTCTCCCATACCGGTTTCAGTTTGGCTCGACTTTTAGGAGGCATTTAGGAATGACCTATGGAATTACCAGTACCACACTAGAAGGAAGTGTGAATTAAGGGATTCTGGGAGGAATTATCAATC
>VYZP01037720.1:0-72572 GCA_013400635.1 Hypocryptadius cinnamomeus | reverse complement strand
TAAATCTTTCCTGAACTGCTGTGAACCTCATTCAATGTGGTTTAATTTTTTTTCTCGGGGTGCTTGTGTTTTGCACTCATATTTGCATTAAGGGAATTTATGTTGATATTTGCAAGATTTGACAAATATGTAGGCTTTCTTTTGCTTACAGAAATAGATGCTTCTAAGCTGCAGTAGTCTATGCTTCTAACTGCAGTAATGCAAATTAGAAGAAACATCTGTAGTGGGTGACTTACACCAATTATTTAAAAAGCTGTTTATTTGCAGTGAAATTGTGAAATACCTTGCTATATGAAAATACTGTCTTAAAAATGAGGATGGCATTTATGTGTCTGACATCTTATGCTTCAAAACATGCATTGTACTATGCCTCTCTAAATTTAAATGAATGCAAATGCAAATTAATATTCAACTTTGCAATTTGGTCTCTCCAGCTGTACTGGAAATTAATTGTTGTGTTTAATAGGAGATAGGAAGCTGTTATGAAACAAAGCATTGATTTGTATTTACTTTTTGCTTACTACTTGGAAAAACAGCATGGGAAAGGCCAAATTTGGAAAAGGTAATACTAATGTCTGTAAACAGGTGAATATTACTTTACTTTCATACAAACTGAAATGTTTTCCAGTACTTCTGGAAGCTTATTCCAGAAATCCACATCACAATATGCATTACTACTTCTTTCTGACTTTTCTTTTTGGTGCTCTTAGCTTTAGAGCGATCACTTCATGTGTGTGATCATTTTAGCTTTAGAGCAGTCACTTCATGTGTGTGATCATTGCAGTAATGTACTCCGCACTCTCCTGTGTGAAATGACTGTGTGTTTACCAGTGTCAGAGATGAGAAAGGAGGTGGGTAAAGAGAATAGAATCTTTTAATTGGAACAGACCTACAGTGGTTGTCAAGTCCAACTGCCACATCTTTGGGTGCCTGAACGCCTCTGTGCTTTTGCTTCTTACACAACTTGTTTTGCTTTTGAACATTATTTTATAGGAAGCTGGAGTATTTAATCTCCAAACTATGAAGCATCTGTAGTTCTGCATGTGCACTTGATGTATTATTTAAAATAAAGATTTTTAAGATAGTACATGGCTTCAAGTCTTTAATGTATTAGTGCATGTCATTAATCTATTGCTAATACTGTACCACACCTGTTGCTAGGATGCTAAGCTTCTGACAAATTTGGCATCATCTGTTGTGAGTACATTTAATCAGCTTATTTCCAAATGAGAGGAAATTAAATAAGTGGAGCATCATGCTTTGCTTTGTGTATCTCTTAACTTTAAGAAAGGTAATTCTATAATGATGTTCCTTTGTTTTTAGTGGTTTTTAATGCAAAATGTTCTAAGTAGCAGATACCTTCCATTTTAAGCTCTGCTGTCTTGGGAGTATGTTCCAGCTAATCCTTGTCCTCTGGAACAGTTTCTTTTACCTTGGTAGAGAATCTGCATTATAATGCTGACAGTTTTCACAGGGAAGGAATAAATAATATAGCAGAATGGTTTGCAAGGAGAAAGGTGGCATGTTGAGCTTTTGTCATCCAAATGATGTGGAAATTTTGTAGTGCATTGCCAGGAGACAGCCTCTGAGCACTCCCTAATTTTACCATTCTAATTCGTAGGTTAGAGTCTGCAATTCCCATCTATGAAGCCTTTTAAACAAGTAGCTGTCACATTTTATCCAACTCTAAATGAACAGTCATTGCTTGAATTTCCACCCTTCCCATGAGTACAATTGTACATAAAATAATGTTTGCACTTAGAATTTGCTAGAATGAGCTTTTACTTCCGTCTGAACTGGTGGGGTTCTTCATGAGACCTCACTTGGATAATGCTTATGATCAAAAATAGAAAAGCCTTTTAGGGCAGGTGGGCACCTGATAAGAATATCTTTGGAATAGTTTGGGGGTTTTTACTTTTGTATCTTAGTTTTCTAATTTAAAATAAGCAAACTTGTTTTATATATTGTGTTCCTGTTACTCATGTAATTTTCTGCAATTTTCTGAGCTCAAGGACTTTTAAATTAATGACATCTTTTGGTAGTAAATTATAAAGGCTGTGTTGTGCACAAGAAGTAGTATTTCCTTTTATCTTTTGTCCTGTTGCTAGGGAAGAAGGTGATGTCCATGCTGGTCATCGTGTAACCACACAGAGTGATGTACTCGGGGACTGTGGGCTCACCATTCTGTGTGCAAGGAGTGTCTGTCCTGGGGCCACTGTGGGAGTCAGGTGTAGGTATGAACTGTGATGGGTAATTGGTTCTACAGCTGATGATGTATCTGCAGACACTGTATAGAATCCACTCACACCCTGGCTGTGCAAGATAGATTTGGAGTGGTGGTAGCTGTTAAGAATTTGCCTGAAGTGTCTTTTTCCTATACTGCAAAGGGCTTAAGGATAGAGTCATTCTGTTCCTTTGCCATAAGCAGAATTATTCCTGTAGCAGATCCACAGTAACAGAGGAGGGGATGCATTGTGGAATCCATATGGACAACTCAGCAGTTCTGCAGCTAAAAAAAAAAATATGTAAGATAAAAAATCAAAGCAATATTAAGTAAAAGTCAGTTTATTTAGGTGGATACACACTGCTGCTCACTGACAAGCAGAGTTTTCTGTGTGAGAGTTTCATGGAGATCTGTAAAAGAGGGACTCTGTGTCAGTTCTGTTTAAAGTGATTGCAGAGCTTGAAGTCATGATAAGCATTGCAGTGGATGAAAAAAGTAAACTGATTGAGCAAAAGTAAACTCACTTTGAACTGCTTTGAAAGTTCTGAGACAGGAATGTGTTCTCAAAAAGTCTGTCAAACTCTGCCTGAGTCCTGATGGAAGAAACTGCAACTAACAAGAGAGGGTCTATCCAGGCAATGTCAGATGATCTGATAAAAATAAATTAACAAAGCATTGTCTAAATGAGTGTATATTTCCTGGCCTGTAATTCTGTGGCTGTCACCTTTTCACAGCTGTTGCCTGTGGCCAATGCATGTAACTACTTGAATATCAGGTATAATATTGGAATTCTCCCTCTTCTCTATATCCAATAAACAGCACACTTTTTCTGTGTTTTGCAACCTTTCCCATTCTTCCTGCCTTCCACTCTCTAATTTTCATTTTTGTCTTAAATTTTTTCCTGGTTTGTCCCTCACCTGAAGGCAGGCTGTACCCCAGCTCTAGTTGCCTACTGTTGATTGGTGACAGCCCCTGCCAATAAATCTAAAAGGCAGAAAGTAAATCTCAGCCTGTGTGAACTGTGTAATGGGCTGTACTGGCAAAAAATATTGACCTTTGGATGAGATTCTAAAACTATGTATCTTTCAAGAACAGTTTGATGATTTAGGCATCTTCTGCTTCAGAATCCCAAAAACAGATAGCAAAAGTGATGCGTGTACTCAGTGTAGAAAATGCAGTAGTTGGTGTGAAAACCGATAAAAACAAGTCATCTGTTTTTTGTGTCATTGGTTTACTAAATATCTGGTTTTTCTACAGGTTATATGGGAATAACCTCTTCCTATCCCAGCAGTGCTTGTCCTAAAACTCTCCATAGCATAATCAGCATTTGGAGTTGGTATTTCAGGACTAGCACCTTTTTTTCCCAAGAGTGTGGTAGAGCCAAGTGCAGATGGATGGTTTGATGGCTGGTTACATGGGACTGGCAATTCTGCACTGTGTTAGCCTAATACTATTTTAGCTATTAGATTGTATCCTTTTTTGCTTGGTGTAAAATGGAACAGGACTAAAACACCTCAAAAAATGCCTGAAGTCAGTATTTAAAACACTTTCAACCCTGTCTGCAAGCAGTGAGTGTGTAAAATGTGAGATTTCAGAAATAGAAATCCAAGTTTTTAAACCTTGAAGAATGTTTTGTACATGTGCAGACACAGAGTACCATGACCAATAATGAACTGATATTTGCCACTACTCTTTCGCTTTAGTCCTTTGCAGGATCTGTTCGTTTTTGTGATGACCTTTAAAATGCTTTTAGTTGGACTTGTGCCCCTACCTAATAGTTTATTAAAGTTCGTTCCTTTTATCTGTCACTATTTTTTTCACAATTGCAAAAGTCTGTACTATTTTAAAGTCTTGAAGTCAGTCTACTCAATAAGTTTATTTAACAAAACACAAAGGAAGACTTTACTGATGTGTTTGTTTTTCCTTGTTTGTTGATGGAAAGGTGCACCAAATAATCAAGTGACAGAAAATAGTATTGCGCGTCAGGAAGGGATTGAAATAGATGTTTTGGTTCAATGTATTGAACTTTAAAATCGGACATTTAATTTCTTGTAACATTATAGCATCTGCAGAATCAGAATGAAATTATAAAAAAAATCCAATGTTAAGACTTTCTGAGCCAGTGGTTGGGATATTGCAGGTTAGATCTGAATGGAGTTTCCTTCCATCAGTTTCTGCCGTCTCTTTTAAGCAGTCCATTGGAGATCAGTCCATTGGAGATTATAGGTCAGCACTCGCTGCACCTCTGCAAGGCTGCAAGGGATGACTGTGGCCATTTTGACTTTCAACAGCTTCCCTGAGCTCTGCTTTCTTCATTTCATGCCCATGGTTTGCTTCAAGTTTTTCAAAACGCAGCTGTTGATAAATTCACAATAAATTGTATCACTGGCATTAGTCATGGTGTCTTTTGTTTTAAATTATGTTCATCTTCATGCTCTTGGATCCTTGTCATCCCTTGTCATCCCAAGTCATGGCTGATAGATGTGCTGTTCAGCTTGGCAGATAGCCCTTCAGCTTTTAAACCCAGCAATCCTCACAGTTCTTTAGGAAAGCTGCTGCACACCACTTAAAAGGGAAACTCTTGTGGAGAAATGTCTGTAGAAAAAAAAGTTCAGTTGATCAAAGCTGTGCACTGGTGCCTCTCTGATACCACTGTCCTAAAGATTCCAGGCTTGTGGGTCATGTCTCCCTTTTCTCAGAGGATAAAACATTTAGATGGTTTGGTGTTTTCTTTAAATCTTTTCTTTTTAAAGGCAATTGTACTTTACTTTTGAAGTGGACTGAAATTTAAGAAGTGAAGTTTCTTTTTCTTTAGGATTATTTAGGTTTCATAGTGAACTGTACCATATTTTGCTCAGTCTTCCAAAGTAAAAGGAAAAAGTAGCTGATTCATGAGAACAGCTCTTTATTTTCACCCTCTACAATAGGGCCTGCATTCTTCTCTTTTGTCCTCCTTACCTTGTCACTCTGGGGTGTTCTAAGGAATACAGAAGTCACTGAAATGCATCCACCTGGTGTGAGTCTGTCAAGGGGGAAATAACTATTTACAGCCTGCTTTTCATATCGAGGTGTTGAAAAGCCTTGGAAACTGCCATCTGAAGTAAATGCTTAGTAAGTGCTTGTGGGTCTTTACACAGATGAGTTTCCTTCCCTGTTCTTCACATTTGAGCTGAGTATTTCTGTATAGATACTGGTGCATTTGGTGAAGATGGATTGAGAACTTTAGGGACTTGATTACGTCAAACTTGCATTGTATTTCAAGACTATGTCCTATTTTTAGGGAGGCCTATTTGTATGTAAAAGCTTTCTTTCTAATCAGCCTACTTCACCAATCCAGTAATGCCATAAGCAGTGAATTAATTGTGCAAAGGCAAAGGAGCCCTGAAATCTTCATCTGCAATTAGTAAACAAAAAAGAGGTACATAAAACATGAGTATTAAACCCCAATAAAAGTTTGATTAAGTATGGCAATTTCCTAATAAATGCTGGAAAGTTTTGCAGGAAAAATGCTTTAAAAATACAATCAAGTAGATTTTGACACCATCAGAATGTTGTTGGTATCATAGTATACTTGATAGCTGAGCATAAAACCTAACTGATGAAATTATCTTTCCCCTACCACCACCAGCCCATACCCACACCCCCAGTTCCATGTTTTCTCTTAAATTCTAAGATGGAAAGTGTAGGTGTATGGAATGCTGACATTATTTCTGGATTCAGTGACACTAGTAGGTATTTGGGGTTTTGGATACTTTGGTTCAAAAACCCAGACTATTTCAATGATTTCAGTGATGTCTGTAACTACCTAGTTACTGTGAAGTGTGTATTTCCTGTTGAATATTTTTCCCAAGCTTTGTTGTATGTCTTAAGAAATGACACTTTTGCACTTGAATAGAGATTGTTAAGACTTGGCCTGCACCAATACATGGAAAACATGGAGAGAACAGTCTTCATTTAAAAAAAAAAGGTAGGATGAGGAGGTAAAAGTTTTAAGTATTGGAGACTAAAAAGAGTCTTCTCACAAGCTTTTCAAGTTGCAAGGTTTTCTTTAGATCAGAGCATGGAACCAATGACATGTGAGCCAGCTATGGTCCAAATATAATTCACATGAAATCTGTAAAATTCTAATTTATTTTTTCCAGGTTGATGCCTCTTAATTAAGGTAACCTCTTTGTTTTTCTCAGCAAGGAAAGGTTCTCACCACTGCCACAAAATTCCAAGTTTAAATAGTGCTGTCTTCAGTGATCAAATGAATCCATATGGTCTCTAGCGTGACACGTTTTTAAGGGATTTTCCATGTGTGCATTAAGAACATAGGAGTGGTTTTGTTGCATAAAATACAGCTTCTTGATGATCCAAAACTCTCTCATTAAGTGCCTGCCTTTGTAGTTGCTCGGTAAAAACTCTGAACTCGCAGTGCCATGCAGGGGTTTCCTGTGTGCAGTGTAGTAATACACTGGAACTGCTTTGGCGTGAAGCCCTTGTGGCTTATCCTGTAGTGACCTTCAGTCTTTAGCCTTCCAGCTTTAGTTTAACTTACGCAGGCACTGACCTTTGCTATGGAAACGATATAGAAACACAAAAACAACTTGGCTGAGTTTCCTCGGCAGAGCAGTGGGTGGTGTATCAGGATTCTGTTACAGGGGAGAGGGTTTCTAGAGGTCACTAGTGACACAGTGCAGTAACTTACTGCTTGTCTGCAGCACACTGTTTGCTGCTTCTGGGAAAGTGCTGTATCTTTTTTTAAAGTAAAATTAACAACTTTTTCTTTGTAGTGAGCAGCTCTAATACTGCACATTAATGGAATGAGTGCTGGAAGGTGTACCTGAAAGCCTTCCTAGGACTCAACCAGTAGTTCAGGTTACTGTTCCTCTGTAAGTGACCCATGGCTGAATCTTCAGCACACTGATACTGGAGTGCCTTACCATAATGCTTCTTCACGGTGCTGATTCTGCAGCACTTGCCAGTAGGTTGTAAAATGCTGTTTATTTAAATACTTATGGTCTGTAAAAACAAACAGTGTTCTTATTTGTGTATATTCTTTACTAGGGTGAACTAAAGGTACAGATACCATGGCTTCATTATGTATTTGAATAAAATACAGTATTTTTTCTCTCAAGTTAATTAAGTACTTATTTTCATTGAAAAACAATTAGCAGGTTAGGGTTTTTTACTGATTTAAATGTTTGGGCTGTTCAACATACAGAATAGTGCATGAAGCAGATAAGATGGTAAGAAAGCATCACCCTGCTGAAATTAAGGACACTGAAATTAAGGTCACTGAAATTAAGGACAATCAATATTTTTTTGAATGAGAACAAAACTGTATTTAAAAGGAATGCATTTTAAATGCCTAAATAAATAGTTTTTCCTGATTTGGAGTTGATTTGGGGTAGTAATTCTCCTTCATTATTCACAAGGTAGGTTTTGCATCAATAATGGCAAGTCAGCCTGGAACTACCAGCTCACTTACTACACAAGATTTAACGGGGAAACATTCTAAAGCATAGATTTGTATAATAGAAGTTGGGTTTTTTCTCTCCACAGTCTCTCCAGCTGCCTGAGTTTCACTAGCACATTAGGCTGTCTCGTTAGCATGCACAGCCTGTTGAACTTACTGGCTTTTGGCTGTGGCATGGGGACACTGCTTGCTTGAGGCTGGGATGTTTCCTTTAGTGAGGCCCCGTTGGTGCAGTCAGGCCCTGAATTACACTCTGTGCTAGAGTACATGGGGGTTATTCTTTCTTTCCCACTCCCTGGCTTACTTTATTGCCACAGGTATTGCACACAATGGTTATATTTATTCCTTTACTTTGTGGGGGGAGGGGGTGTTTCTCTTTTTACATGACCTTGAATAAAAGCAATAAATTGTCTGCAATACCAAATATATATTTTTAAGTCTCTGCTATCTTGCCAGTGTATATGGCCATAGAGTCTCCTGGGCAATACCAGTGTGACTGCTGCCATGGGGGATATTTTACTTCCCTGAACTGAACTCCTGCTCTGTGTCTTCTGTAGAAGAGGATCTTCATGCAGTGTAGAGAGACCAGCTTAGTTTTACAAGTATCTCCCACCCTTCCTTATCTCTGGTATCACCAGTATCTCTAGAACTGCTGTGTACATGTCCATTGTTCAGCATGGGGAAGATTAGCCTTAATTGGAAATTAGCTTTGTCACAGTGACCGCATTTGGAAGTCAGTCAAATTTTTGAATAGGTCTGGCTTGTAATTTTTATAATTCCCAGTATTAGAGTGAACACATTTAACTAACGTCACATTTAGGCTGTATTCCATTGTGTTAAGATTTAATTTTAACTCTGAGGAAAATGGATGGTGGAGTCACAGTGTTGAGAACTTGTGACAAGATGGCTGCTGTAATGCTAAACTAATATGTGTCCTAATTTTCTTGAAACTCCTAAAATAGTTCAGACTAATTAAAAAAAAAATCAATTATTCATTTGGTATTTAACAAAGAAGACACTTTTGGAAAGACATCGGAGTCCTGCGTCAAGCATAAAAAGGAACTTATGCACATGTATATATTTAATTGGTGCAACAGTCCCTATGCTCAACTGTGATGGCAACACTAAGAGGAAAGTTCCTTGTGGTCCTGATGTTCCTGTAGTTTATAGTTGACTTCTGAGAGTGAAGAGAGAGAAACCTGCCAGTACACTGACTGTCACAGGAGGTTCTTTACTGTAACCTTTCTAAATGCTTGTTTATCACATTTACTTACATGAGAAGCAACTCTGACAATCTAGCCTGTCTTCACTCAGTGGCTGAAGGGATAGTTTGGTTTGGTGTTTTTTATCTGGATTTAGCTCTTTTTGTATTGAGAACTCCAGGAATAACATATTTGACAAAGCAAAGTCTTTTCAGACTTCTGTTGAAACCTAAATTTCTATTCTTGACTGAGAAAGCTCCAATAAAAGTGACAGACCTGGTAAGTGCTGCCACTTGAATATAGAAACCAAGCTGTACCTTGAATACAGAAACCAGATGTTCTTCTGGTCCATAGAACTCCCTGCCAGGAGTGATGCACCAGCAGTGGGGCTTCTGACTGCTGGGTGTGGGTGTGCTTTGGGCTTTCGTGCTGCTGACTACTGGCTTAAATTACTCTTCTAAGTAGGTTAAATTGACATGTTTTGTTTGGTTTTTAAGTGTTGGTTCTGTAAAGAGCTTGGATAATATTGTTGTGTGACCAGATAACTCTCCCTAGAGACAAAAATATTGACATGACAAAACCACGTTTAAAGAATGACTGTCTGTCCCTCCCTCCCGTTTGAACATAAGTTGATGTCAAAATCAATGAAACGTAAATCTGCTCCAGTGCAGTTTAGCAATTATATAACTTACAGCCTGCATCAATCTGCCAATTGCAGCAAGGTGAAGGAAAATGGATTTGCAAGAAATACTCTGTAGGCTTCAGATTTATGATAACAGGGGTTAAAGGACACTGGTGTTACTGTTGTTTACATTTGTTTCCTTAACAAATTACCCACATACTATCATAAAATGGGCTTTTTCTTCTAGTTTCAGTTCATAATTTTTTTCTGCTTCAGTGTTGTGCCAGAATTGCTGCAGTTAGCTCAAGCAACAGGTGGTTTTATGGCAACTGACTGCATTAGTGGTTAGATGTGTGTCTGAGAAACGGAAAGATGTGTAAATTAACATTTGCAGAATTTGGGGGTTTGAAGTATTTTCTTTGCCAAAAATAAACCACACTTGATTGTTTAGATAGGAATTGAATCTTCTTGTCCTAACTTGATACATTTTCATTCACAAAACTTCTTAAGTTTAATGAAAGTTCCTATTCCATTTCATAGTAAAAAAGCTAAAAGTTTTTAGTATTTCTAGAATCTAGGTACATCTTAGTAAAATTGGTAATTAAAAACAGTACCGGAAACAGACCTATAGCATAGCATGGCTGTGATTTAGAAATTCTGTAGATAGAAAAATAGTCTTTGAGAGATTCAAAAATAATAATGACATTTTCACATTCATTTATTCCAGTAATTGTTGCCAGTCCTTGTGTTTGGCGACAGATACCTGCACTCAGTTTTCTGCTTGCTGAAGAGTTTGAAGAAGTTTGTGATGAAATACTACTGACTCTTAACTCTCTGGACTGGTTGTGTGTTTGTAGTGTGCACACACAGATGCAGTGGGAGTCACCTAACCTGTTGCTATTCCATGTGCCCCTCCCTCAGCTGCTGGGCTACAGCGAGAAGCCGGTGAACCTGCAGATGTTCATTGGCACGGCCGACGATCGCTACCTGCGGCCCCACGCCTTCTACCAGGTGCACCGCATCACCGGCAAGACCGTGGCCACCGCCAGCCAGGAGATCATCATTGCCAGCACCAAAGTGTTGGAAATTCCACTTCTTCCTGAAAATAATATGTCAGCCAGGTACATCACAGCACGAGTTAGCCATTTGGTTGCCATGTGTAGTTTTTATTTTCTTTGTTTCTGCAAAGGTGAAAGAAAAGTCCTGTAAAATCAGCGTATTTTCTACAAATCTGGGTCATGATGAAGGGACACATCTCTTAAAGCAAGCCAGTGTGAGAACAGTCAGAAGTAAAGGAGCAGAGAGGCAGGGAAACTCTCGTACGAATGTGGTATATGATTGAAGTGGTGTGTCTCATACGAGTAATTGACCACTGTGTGGAATAGTAGCTGGGATTTGATGGGTACACTTTGTTGTTCTCTAGTCCTTCCTAAATTAGAACTAAATAGTGGTCTCTTGCTCCTTGTAAATGACATTTACTATGTTAAATAACTCACTTTGGAGGTTAAACAATGTACAATAACAAATAATCTTTTAAAGGTTCAAAAAAGCAGCAGCTGGACATTTACAAGAGAAAATGTTTCACCAGTACTTGCTGCTGTTTCCACACCAAGCGTTCTTTCAATCACAGACATTTAAAATAACCCTTAAAATACTATAATGTGGGGAAAAATAGAACAGCTTCAAGCTTTAACAAAAGAAAGGCTTACAGAGTGAACTTTGGCAGTAGTTTGATTGGTTTTCTTCCATTTCTCTTGTGATCCATGTGTCCATCCTCTTCTATCTCCAGTATTGACTGTGCTGGTATTTTGAAACTGCGCAATTCAGACATCGAGCTCCGGAAAGGAGAGACAGATATTGGAAGAAAGAACACCAGAGTGCGCCTCGTGTTCCGTGTTCACATCCCACAGCCCAGTGGAAAAGTCTTATCTCTGCAGACTGCTTCCATACCTGTTGAATGCTGTAAGATTGCTCTAACTATACATCTTTTATACTCATGGTGTCTGTATGTGTCAGTCCTAGTGTCATTCTGACAATATTTATTGCCAGAATTACATACAGCAATTGTGTAAAAAGCATTGTGTGTAAAGCTCTCAATTACCAAAAGTTAATGGATCTTTAAGTAAAGATGGTACTTGCCAAGTGACGGCTTGGAGGCTTAGAGGAAAAACAAGGGTTTGGGCTGTAGCCTCAGTGCAGTCATACAGCAGCTTCAGTAGTGCCTGTGTATGAGCAGAGGCAGCTGATACATCTCAGTGAAAATATTCATTTAAAGCTGATACCATTTCACTGATAAGAGTCTGTACCATGACTTTCCCTATACAGTAATAGCTTGCTGAACTTCTAGAGAGTTCAGTTGTTAAATACTGGCACTAAGGAGTCAAGGCATGACCTTAATCTGAATTTCCCCTAGAATTCATTTTGTCTAGAAACTACTAAAGTAATTTTTAATCCAGTACTCGTAAACTAAAAATTGAATTTGCTGTAAGAGTAGAGACTGTTGGCATTCATGTCTTCTTGGTGTTTCTTTTCTGTAATTATGTAATTTCAAAATAATTTTAAAAGCAAAGATAAATCACAGACAAATATGATTTGTGTATGTAAACAGATGGTCATTTTAGTTTCATCCCTGATATTTCAAGTTTGAATCATAAAATAAAAGTCATTATGATTAAAATTGTGAATAATAATAATTATTCCCTTAATATTTCTAAAGCTCAGCGATCTGCGCAGGAACTTCCTCAGATTGAGAAGTACAGCATCAACAGCTGCTCAGTAAATGGAGGCCATGAAATGGTGGTGACAGGATCCAATTTTCTTCCAGAATCCAAAATTATATTTTTTGAAAAAGGACAAGGTAAATACTGTCTTGTTGGTTTTTTTTTCAAACCAAGCTCAGTACCTGTGCTTGATTTTAAGAAATAAGGATGTTTTAAAAGGAGAAAAAAAAGTCCTAAGTAGTAATCGGAAAGTTCATTTGGGCACTGATCTGTGTGCTGGTTGGCAGTTATTAATGAAGTAGTCCTTCTGATTCAGGAAGACAGAGGATAACTAATTTGGAATGTGTGTATTTGAAAGATGTTGTTAACACATTTGCTCCTTCTTCTAAAAAAATAAAAAAGTGAAAGTGGGATCTAATTGAAATGTAGTATTTGGCATTGATGCCATGTTACTTCTAATTTAATCAATGCATAGGAACCGACTCCTTAGCTAATGAAATAAATGCTAGCTAGAATACAATAAAACATAAAATCTGAACAATTATCTTTTTGGTGACTTAAGTGTCTGATTTGAACTTTCAGGAAAACAGTAGCAAAAGAAATTATTAAAAATAAAAATTTGCAAGCCAAGTCCAATTCTTCTACATCTTATTATTTCCTTACATATGTAAATAAGTGGTGTTATTTTTATCAGCAAATACAAAATGTTATGCAATCATGTGTTCTGCCTCACAAGCTGAACACCTTTGGAAGAGGCAGAGGTGCTGCTGTGGTTCCCTGGTTACCTGTACTAGCACCCCGTGGCAGAGAGAGCCGAGTGCTGGGTGCAGGGTGTGGTTGTGGCAGGTCAGACACAGGGAGGCTGCCCAGGTGATTGCCCCTTGCCCAGCGTTGCACCCGCGGGGTCTGTGGGTTCAGGGCGGGGAGCCCGCGGGCACCGTGACCTGGGGCCGGGCAGGGAGGGGTGGCCCGGGTTATCGCTGCTGCTGACTCAGCCTCCAGGTCATCTGCAGTTTGTGTGAATCAGCACAAGTGGCAGCAGCAGGTTAAGCACCCTTCAGAAAGGTTTCAGAAACGAGGGGAGAACCCTGCTGTCCACTGCCAGTGCCCAGAGCCTCCTCTGCAGCTCCAGCACGCTGGGGTGCAGTGCACAGTCCTGCACAACAGGCAACTGCAGTGGCTGTACTGCTGAAACTCCTAAAGCATCCCTCTGCTTTGTTTACAGTGTGTGTCCCTCAGTTTAACTGCCTCCTTATGACTGAAAATAAATCCTGTTTTATATTAAGTATTTAAATATTTTGAAGATGAATTATTAAAGTGTTAAGAAAATGTTTTTTGCTTGAATTATTTGTAAATTTCTCTCAACAGATGGACGACCTCAGTGGGAGGTAGAAGGGAAAATAATTAGGGAAAAGTGTCAAGGGGTGAGAAACAATTTTTCTTACTTTAGAAAGCTTACTTTTTTTGAATGTGAAAATTGATATTTTCATTGTTGTTCTGAAATTTAGACTTCATTTATTAAAGTAAGTAGATCACTGACTAATCCAGACAGACAATTGGAGACTTCTAAATTGTCTTAACACTATAAAGTAGCCATTAAGAGGATGCTTTGAAGGAACTGGAAATAGCATGCTTGTTGTGAAAGCAATGAAAAAAAGAACTTGAAAATTAAAAACCAGAAACTTAAGATAATTTTGCCAATGTGACAGATTACTTCAGTGCAATGACAGTGCATTAAAACTTATTTTAAAAGCCTAATGATCCAAAATGCAGTTTTTTAACTGCTAGAAGGTTTTGGATTTTTTCCTCTGGCAGATAAGCAAAGCTTCCTTTAGATGATATGTCTGTTTAAATAAAACATTATCTTTAGAGCACTTGTGTTTAAAAGAAAATAAAATTCTCCAAATAAAAGTTTGTAGTAGTTTTGCTATGCAATGTGCATGAACTTGAAGTTTGCCAATTTCAAAATATTAGGGTGCTTTAGTTTTATCATAAGTGTTTCAGTTTTTCTGTAATTAATAGTTTCACTTGCATTTAATGTGTAAAACTTCTTTATTTCAACTTTCCTATAGGCAAACATCATACTTGAAGTTCCTCCATACCATAACAAAGCCATCACAGCTGCAGTTCAGGTGCAGTTTTATCTCTGCAATGGCAAGAGGAAAAAAAGCCAATCTCAACGTTTTACTTACACACCAGGTATCAAATGAAAAATACAAAACTGGCATTTTATTTTGTTTTTTAAAGTGGACATACAAAAATACTCCAGTCTTGTTCCTTTGACAGGTACATAGGATTAGCTTTGAACTGTTTGTAAAAGAGTTACTAAAGCTTCTCTAATTAAAAAGCTGAAATATAGAGTAATGAGCTCCAATACTGTGACTACAGCTAGTTATTTCCTCATTACACTTTCTACACAGTAATTTTTGCATTCTGTGTTTCTTTGAGAATGATGATGAAGCTGCTCTCAGAAGCTGCTCTTGAAATAATCATCGTGATGACATGATGGATAATGAGATCATAGAAGAACAGATTTTTTCCATTCTCAAATGTCAAAAAAGAAAAAAAAAGCAGGTTTAGATACAAGGAAGGTCAAATTATTTTTTCCCCCACTCTGGACACATTGCAGTTTACTGAGATAAATCAGCTTGTAACTTAGCCAGAAGTAAAACCAGGACATGTTAACTGCAGATGTAGTAAAACAGCCTGTTCCCTCCCACTTGGTGTGAGGAGGAGCTTGCACCAGACATGCAGTGCCTGCTGCTTTCCTGCCCCTTGCTTTATTTCAGCTGTGTGCCCATTTGGAGCAGTCAGAATTCCCAAGGTGCCAGTGACGGTGAGGACCCTTTGCTGCTGCTTGGAGCACTTGAAGTCAGATATCTGAAGGAGTCTTTTAAAGTTGGATACAGATATTAATATAAACTTCTCAAAACTTCTGTATATGCTGACAAAGCCAACTTCCATTAGTTAACACAATTTAAAATAAGCTGTGCTCACTTGTTGTGCTCTAAAATTACCTACTTTTTAAATTTAGGCAGTGTTACCGAGGTGTCTGGTATGCCATGTACACGATAACTGTGTTATCAGATTTCTGTGTTATTTGTCAACTGTTTTTTCAAGAATATCAGCTCCTAAGATAGTTACACATCTATATTTTTGTTTGAAATATCTCTATTTAAATTATTTAAATGGTGGAACGAAATAATAAGTTACTGCTTAAATAAGAAGCAAGCTGAATTGTAACTGCAGCTGTTATTACACAAGCACTTAAAACACTCTATATGTATTACAGTTCATTTGACTGCAATATTTAGTATGTATCTTATACAGTAGAAAATGAGCGTTTAAGTGTTAGCATTTTTCTACTAGTACTTAAGATCAGTATCTTGTTGTGAGCCTACCAGTAGGTTAAAAAAAATAAACCTGTAACTGAAAGTGTGTCAGTTTGTAGCTCTTGTAAGACCAGTTGCTGCCATCACTGAAATTGGGGGATGAGCTTAAAGAGCTGCTGTAGTTAAAACATGGTGCACTACTCAAGCTAGGGTGTGTGTTGCCAAAGTTCAGCTGTCCTTGTGATCAGAGGCTAAGGAAGGCCTGAAGCCTGCTAAAAATTTCCTTCACCATTTCCTGATGTGTGATACTGACCTCACATCTGGCCATTTTCAGTGGAGCCCAGCAGCAGCTCCCCTCCTCTGGTGACAAGAACGTCCTTTAGATGAACTGGACTTTCTCTGGCTGGGTTGCAAATGTCTTTAAAATCATCCATTGCATAGGAAGATGTGCTGGAAGGGGAGATGCTTGCCCTTGAATACCTGCTGGGAGAGTTGTTCTGGCTTTGCAGGGTTGATGTAGCAGGCATAGAAACAAAGAAGGTTTTGAAAGCAGAGCAGAAGGGAAGCAATGACACTAACAGTGCTATTGTGGTTGTTAAACAGCAGTTGGTGTGTGTTTGTCACAGGGTACAGATGGGCTGGAATTGTAAAACTGTTTTACTTTTTCTAGTTATAATGAAGCAAGAGCACCGAGATGAGGTGGATTTGTCTGCTGTTCCAGCCTTGGCCCTGCCGCACGCGGGCAGCGTCCAGGGCCTGCACTCAATGCGAGCCCAGCTGCCTTCACCGGAGCAAGGGCACCCCCACGACAATTTGCTGTCTACGTCACCCAGGAGCCTCGTGTGTCCCATTCAGCCACCCTACACGGCCATGGTGACCTCGGCAGTGCCACACCTGCCACATATGCAGGGCAGAAACCTCAGTCCAAGTGAAGAGTGTCACGTTTTGCCTCCTGCCGTGGTTCAGTCTTTTCAGGTAACATCAGCACCTCCTGTGAGGCCTTCTTACCAGCCTATGCAGCCTACCGATGTGTACAATGGACAGCCTGGTCTTCCCATGAACTCTGCCTCCAGCCAAGGATTTGATGCGATTTCATTTCCGCAGGACACGGCTGTACCTCATTTGATAAATCTCAGCTGCCAAGCTCTACCACCGGTGCAGTTCCATTCTTCAAATCCAGGCTCTGTGTCAGCATCAAGTCCAGCAGGACACCCCCTGGCACACGCAGCTCATTCGGGACAGTCACCTGCTCACCTGCCATCGATGGGATACCACTGCCCGGGCGCCGGGCAGGGCTCCATCCCCTCTGCCATGAGCCGCTCCCTCGGCCAGGCCTCTCCGCAGCTGCAGCAGGTCCCGTACCACTCTCCGAACCCAGCGGCCGCTTCCTCCCCGTCCCCGACAGCTTCCCACCCGCTGGGCCACTCGCCGCTGTCCGGCCCCTCTTCCCCCCAGCTCCAGCCTCTGCCTTACCAATCTCCGAGCTCAGGACCCGCCCCGTCGCCGCCGCCCGGCAGCCGCTCGGGGCAGCACTCGCCGCAGGCCGCCAGCCCCGCGCTGGGAGCCCTGGGCACGGTGTCACCCCTGGGGCCCCACGCCGTCTGTGACTCATCTCCCTTTGCACCCGAGGGGGCAGCTGTTCACATCAAACCAGAGCCCGAAGACCGGGAATTGAATTTTCAAACCATAGGACTACAAGACATCACGCTAGATGATGGTAAGTGGATATAATATTGCAATAGTGGGGTTATAATGGACGTTAAACTACAAAGTGGGTGTGGGAGGGTTTTTTTGTTTAGAACACACTGCTCTTCAAAGAAAGAAATTTATATCAGTCATGGAGTCATATTTTTGTGTTCAAAGCAACAACTTGTTTAAAACCAATTATATCAGCTGTTAATTTGTAATTATACAATTCGAGCATTTTAGTCTGATTTGCCCACAGATTTTGGTTTTGTCATAAAACAAGGCTTGAGGATCAGCTCTTACACATTGATGCCTTGTATTCAAGAAAGTAATTTGAATCTTTTCTGATTGTGTCATTGTTATGTTGCAGTAAAACTCATAATATGATGTCTATGTTGCAGAGATATAGTTTGGAGTCTTGTTTCTTGGAGTTGTCCCAGTTTTGAAGGGCAGGCTGGTGTTTTGATAATCTATCACATGCATTTTGGCACTGTCTTGGTCTCCTCACAGACATTCTGTAGATACCTGTCATCATTCAGCACCTCTGCTCACAGTGGCTGTTTGCTTTCTCCACTCTGACTACCTTTTTGAGAAGTTCACTTGTTTAACATAAACAGAACAAGGACATTATAATGCTAAAGGCCAGACTATAAAGGACTGTATCGTAAATATTTGGACAATTTTTAAAATTTAGCTATTTATAGTATTTTCCAACCAGTTGAAAAAAAGGAAAATATCAGATCCTAAACATCAGACTGTTTGAGGTGTAGATGCAAAGCAATTTAAAGAAAATGTCATGCTAATAAAGGCTGAAAGAACAGAAGGCCTGGCCTTAGAAGTTGTGTAAAATGTGTTTGGTTTTGATGAAGGGAATCATGCCAGTGTCTCTTTCCTAAAGTAGCCATAAATGTTGTGGTTTGGGGTTTTTTAGCCATCCCTGGTAATTACTTAATTGCATCAGCAGTAGAATAAAGACTTAAGTGTAGGCCGTCTGTTAAGTATCTGTGTCAGTCCCAACTCTCTGCATAAATGGAGCTTTGCTATTGTTACCTCCAGACAGTAGTAATAAAATTTAGTAAGAAACGCCTTTAAAGACATGGCATAGTAGGAAGAAAACGAGAGAAACCAGTCTAGTTGAGCTTTCAGTTCAATAGCCACCTTAATTAAACAAAGCTCTCTTTTTAGAAACACTGTTTATCAATCAACCTAAGTTTATTTGGAAAGGAAGGAAGAGACTGATTCTGTCAAGGACTTGCTGAGGGGAGAAAAGCAAGGCTTTACGAAACAGCACGCAGCAAAAAAATAGCATTTTATACTTCTATATAGAGGAGCAAGAAGGAAATCTAATGTTTCAAGATGTGTCAGGTTAGAACCTACCTTTTTCTCATCCTCCTTCTCTCCACACCCACAAAAAAAAAAGTAGAATCAAATCAAATATAACTGAATACTGTAGCTAGACTGTTCACCAAGTAAGCAGAAGTGTTTAGCACTTACAAACATCTTGGCAGTTTGTTTATGATTGTTCAGAAATTAAAGTGGATGCACAGTAAAAAAGTTTTTTTCTGTATGTCACAAATATTTGTTGCTTTTTGATACTATTTCCTTTGCTTAGCACTGAAAGTACTGCCTTGTTCCTGTGCTGACAAAGCCATGGAATCACAGGAGAAGCTGTTGGAGCCCCACTGACAGCGTGGCCACTTGCTGATGGTTTAGAGCACAGTGAACATGGGAGTCAAATGGCCACAGCGTAATTAACTTCTGTTTTTAAATGATTGTTGTAGAAAATTAAGGAAGTTCTGATAACTGCTGATTAAACATACTTCATGTATGGAAAATTGAACATGGATTTGAATGCTGAACGTGCCCTTGGCTGCAGCACTGGGTTTGTGAGCAGTGCCTTTCCCTTCCATGTTGCCGCCGTGCGATGATTTCCTGGGGGTTGGGTTTGGAGCTTGTTTGCATTTCCAATCTGCAAATACAAATCAGATGCTGAGCATGAAACCTGCTGTTCCAAAAGTCTGGAAGGGCACAGTGACAAGAAGCAAAGCTGCTCAGTTCTCTCAATGTGAATGAATACTTCCTCTGCTTAATCAGCTTTAAGGGAAAAAAAACCCCCATGTTTAGACAAGAACACTTTTTTCAGTAATTTATCTGACATATTACTCTGGTTTAAAAAACAATTCTAAAATTTCTTTTTCATGTATAATTGAATTTTCGTTTCCGTACAAATAGCACCAAGCACAAATAGCAAATAGGCTATTCTACAATAATGTTATAACAATTAAAGAAAAAAATCCAAACATAATTACATACATAAAATGAGTGTTGATACAATATGTTCTCCCAAGTAATACATCAAACCTGAAAGCTCTACTTAGTTGGAAAATAGGTTTTTGAAGGTTACCAATTAAGGCAAATAAACCTCTCAAAATAAAACACTAAGGCAAAGCCAGCTGAAAATTCTTTAAATCATGTCTGGATTACCAGCCTTAAATATTTAAATCAGTAGTCTTAAAATAAACAAAAAACTCTGAGAGCCTAAATTATCTTATTTCTTTTAAGGAATGTATACTGTTTCAAAATTAAAATAGTATCTATTTCTTTCCCAAGAAAATAAAATATTTCAAGAAATATTTTACAAAATTTCAGTGTAGTATGGAAGTGCTACCCCATGATAAAGTAAATCACAGAATTACTGTGTAGCTTTACAGAATTGGATTTAAAATTCTTAAAAACAAAATCCCAATTAAAAACCCACAAAACTGCTAAATCCCCACCCCACCTCCGTATGTGGCTGTGTGGATATTAGTTACACAAATTCATTTAAGACCCCTAGAAATGACTCTTACTGCCTCTTCAGCCAACATGCAGGTGTTTTCTTAAAAACACATCAAAACCCCTTCCCAATCACTGCATAATACAGAACTACAAAGCTGCTTCATCCATCAGTGCTCAAGTCAAGAGCATCTGGATTAGTTTTGATCCAGCATCTCCTGGAAAGTGTAACACATTTGCAGCTTCCCTGCCAAGTCCAAGGTGTTTGCCTGTGACCAGATGGAGAATCTTTTGAAATGTTGTTGTATTCCTTTGCCCTTCACCTGGGCTCTGTTCAGACTGTGGTTGAACACAGGTTACACAATGGAAGGGCAGATCCTGCCCATGTGTCTGACAAAGGACTTTCCTTTCCTTCCTGCTTCTTTCCTTTCCCCCCCCCACCCCCTTACTGAGCTTTGTGTGACTCTTCATTGTCTTGTTTTTCAGGAGGACCTTGTTGATATCCTTAGACTTTCCTAATCTTCTCCTTGAATTTGCTTTCATGTTTTGTTTCCCCTCTTCCTATCCTTGCATCCTACAGGGATCACCTAATTCACTTGAAACAAGGGATCAAAATGCATGAGGTCACATAGATACAAAATTCAAATTACATTATAAAAATATTTGAAACAGAACAATTTCAAAGTAGTATATGCTACTACTTCAAAGATATTCTGAAAAAGTTCTCTTTTCTGCTTAGGTTTTGCAGTTGTCAGGCTGCACAAGCCCAGAAACTTTTGGGCTGGAACTAAGTAAAGGCAGCTTCACGCACTTTTATTTGTCCCCTCTATTTTTTCTATCCTTTGGTGTGTTAGACCTTTTTTCCCTTAGCATCTTTCAGCAAATCAGCCCTCTGGGCAACACCTCAGGTTAACATTTCCCTGGATAGTGGAGTTTTAGGGCTCCAAATAGATATAAACAAGGCAGCTGAAGTGACAGGAAACAGGCAGCTGGTCATTTCTGCCCTTTCCCATATCCATCATCCATACTGGGCTCTGCTGCACACCCGTCTAATAAAGTTTCTTCCCCACTTGGAAGAAAAGCTAATCAAAGTTAGACTCAGTCTGGTTATATGAGGCCTCATTAATCCACCTTCTCTGTTTTAAAAAAATGTTTCTAATGCAGTGGTTTACCTATTCCCACTGTCAGGTTTTAGGTTCAAAACTGTTCCAATACTGTTGATCTCAAATTTAATCTTTTGTGGATTGCAGTTTAGGAGGGAGTTTACCTTGGATTTCATGGCTTTCTATAGTGATGAGATTTCTAACATGTACACCTGTATTTAACAATTTTTAAGGTATTGTTTGGCTGTATTCAGCAAATCAGGATGACCTTCTACTAATCCTCTTACATTTTGTTACTCATTGCATCTCCATTACATAAAGCTGGAGATTAGAAAATCCAGTATATGCATTTACTATAAATCATAACCAGAAATCCCCTAAGCACTTTGTATATATAAAGCAATAAGGCTGCTTTGTGAGACACATTCCATGTAGAGCTCTAAGCTGTTAGCATTCATTCATTTTAATAGTTCTGTGATAACTCTCTAGCTTATAAACTCTCTTGCTGAGAAGCTCAGATTATTCTGATCTTGGCTAGAAGACTTGTACATCTTTGCAGGCAGCTTTTTAACTGTAGCTTCAGCTTAATTTCTGGAGAATCAAAGTGGTGAGTAATAAGAAAGTATTGGAGAAGGACTGTACTTCGTATTTCTGTCTATATTCAAAACTTACTCATTAGCAGATCAGTGTTAATTAAGGCAGCATCCTGCCATTGGAGTTCTGCAGAAGCACAGAAGGTACTGAATGCTGGAGTCTGGTGTAGAGTGGAGGAGAGCAGCTCAAACTTGAGATGGACATCTCAAATCCAAGGTGTTTTTATTGTCTCGTGAGTACAGACCGAAATGTTGCACCTTGCAGTGTGCCCAGCAAGGCCAAGGACTCTGACCTACACTGTGCCTGGAAGTGTCAGAGCAATCCTGCACTAAAAGGCATTCTGAAAACTCTACCACTGTAGACTGTGTAGTAAAGTTGTGTTCAAACTCCTCCTTTCTTAGCATTCTGATTATTAAATCTGTATTGTCAAGCAGTATGAGACAGCAGTAAAGAGCAGTCCTGCAGTGAAATGTTGAGGTGATAAGGCAGAACCTGAAATGTATTGAAAGAGAATGGAAATGTACTTTGAGAAATGTGTGTTATGAACAAAATGGAGATCCAGACCGGGCAGTAGTCTGAAAGCTGAAGGGTAGAGCAGTGAGCAAAGGTGAAATGTTTTGCATCAGGGGTTGTCAGCAGTTAAAGGGTGCTTTGACCGTATCTTCTAAGGGATTCACTCACTGTGTCCATCAAATCTGTGTCAGTGAGGCATCCCAGGAAGACCAGTTACAGATTAATAATGTGTAAAAGTGTCAGCTAAATCCTCAGGTGTCTATGGCCAGCTGTCCCTGGGAGAGCCACAGAACATCTCGTAACTAATGCAAGGTGAACTCAACTGACTAACCACTTCAAAAAGATTCCCATTCAAGAATTAGAAGAGGTTAGAGACTTCTTCCATCAGTGCAGGTGGCACTTCTGCACCAAGGTGTGGCTGCTGGCAATCACAGCAGAACTGGAGGGAGCTCAGTGCACCTTGTGACACCGGAAAAAATACACACAGACCCTTCAGCACCACTTTCCACTGCACAGCCCACGTGTCCTCTAGAGCCAAGACTTGTGCTGAATTCTGTCACACTCAGCTCTCTTCCATGTGAGAAAAGGTAAACATGACTGCAATGAATTGGTTTCACCAGGATACAGAATTGCAGAGTGTGACAGCAAAGGCAAGCCATGAGCAGGGTATTTGTTACTGTAGCAGATAATTGCAGAGCTGGTGCTGTGATTCTGCAGGCACGTTTCATTTTTCTGTACATAATGTGCATAGGAAAACTATACTCCAACATTCTATACAGTTAATTGAAAAAAAAGAAAATAGTACTGCTTAATGAAGTTTGCATTAAACCTGAAATTACTGAAAGCAAGCCTGGCCTAGGGCTTGGAATGGTGACCTGCAAGGCAACCCACACTGTCTGTGGTAGTTTGCCACAGCAGCCATGCCTGATGTGTGACAGGTTTGGTCTCAGAGCAGCACCAGCAGCTGACTGCTCCAGCACAGACAACTGAGGGTTAATTAGAGCCTGGCAGCTTCTTCTTTTTTGTTAGGGAAAGTTGACACTTGCTGGTCGTGTGGAGTCAAAACCAGGCTAAATATACTGCACTAAGCAATGTGACGTAGTTGAAGAGATTTTTCACATAAATTCAGCTGGTAGTTCTGTCTGGAGCTGACAGGAGGAGGAGGTGTATGTCCCAGGAAATGTGTGCTGCACTCTGTCCATAGTTTTCCTTGAGGTTTGCTGATCCTTGTTACCTCTGTCAGGAGAGCAATTCACTCACCTGTCCTCTAAAATACACAGTTTGCATCAAACTTCTTTTTGCAAAGCATATTAAAAAACCTCCACTCTGCTACTCACTGGAGCAGCACTGCAGGCAATCATGCATTCTAGAATATTTTGGGAGATTTACTCTTCTGAAACCAGTACATCTTCTAGGTTATGTCCCACAGTCTGCACATCCTGCTCCAGTTCAGCAGCACTAAAGGATACACAGGCTAAACTTTTAATCAGATAGTGCTGCAAAAACAGGAAGTTAATTGATTCCTGTAGGAGGAGATCCTGAAAACCAAATGGGATGGCTCCAGGAGCTCTTTGGTCTGCCTGGATCCATAACAGAACTCTAATTTTAAGTTGACTTCTTGCTTTGACCCAAACCGGGTGCTCGTAATTGAGGGTTTAAAGCTTTTCTTAAACCTTCTTTCCTTAAAGACTGAGTCAGGACAATGAGGTCATTCAAAAAAGTATGAATTTTTGAGCAGTTAAACAGATCTACTGGGTGGCATTTTTCTTGATTTTTGTTTCAACTTCCTAGTTTTCATTTTGGCTTTATATTCTTTGGGTACAGAAAGCTTTCTCAAAAGTTTAGGATATTACAAAGTATAAAGGTATTTTTAATGTATATTTTTCTGGTACCTCAAGTTCTGCCTAATGTATGTGTGTAGAACAAAATCTTTATGCTGTGTCACACAGTTGAAAAGGCTGTTGTTTTATGTCCCACGTTTCCCAAACAAGAAGCTGTGTGTGCCTGAGGGCAGTGCATGCTCTGTTCCAGAAGGTGCTGGCTGGAGATGTTGTGTGTGCTGTGCATGGCACAATTTGTCAGGGACTGATAAAAGCAAACACTCACCACTGTCAGCAGCTTTGGTAGTGCATGCAAGAACCTCAGGATCTTGCTACGTATGAAACTAATTAGAAAAATGGCTCAGAAACATATTTCCCTGCCAGAGTGACGTATAATCCTTACTGTATAAGCTGTGCTGTCTTAATGGTGCAGAGGCTGTTGCTTTATAAGCTAATGAACTCCACTGCTCTCTCTGGAGGCTTTTTGGCAGTTTGTTGTCTGCTCTTTTGAAAGCTTCACCTTTCTAAAGAGGGTTGTTGGTACAGTTAGTTTGTTTTCTCATGAGGCAGTTTCTTGCCCATCTCCCTGGATTCATTAGATCTCTATTTAAATATCACTTTCTTGCTGTTTCTGTCATAATTGATGGGGGAAAATGATATTTTCTTATCTCCTATTATTTGACAAGAATTTGTCCTTAATTTACTCCTTTTCTTCACAATGGCAGCAGACGTTTTCATTGAAACCCAGATAATGCTTTCCACTTCCCATTTAAACGTGTAACTTTACACTTCGAACAATTAAGCATAACAAGTCACCCAAAGAGGTAATTTGAGCTGCTTCAATTTCAGAAGGAAGTAAGAGTAGATTCCTTTGTTCTCCCAGGAGTCATCCCTAAGCAGGGCTTAGATACCATGCTGGCAAAACAAGTGTGTGCCTCTATCCAGAAGGCACAAGTTAGTCAGGGTCCAGAGTAATTTTCTTAATTGTGTTAAAGCCTAGTTGACTAAATTTGCAACCCTGTCTTGGGCAGGGAAAAAAACCAAATCCAACCCTGTTGTAAGCTCTGCCTAGCCGCTGATCACAACTGAATAAACACAGACTTGTTGGTTAACATAATGAATACACTATTTGACATTGATTTTTCCTCTAGGAAAAGCAGTTCCTTGAAATGCAGCTCTGCACTACCTGCAGGGTTTCTCACATGGCCCAAGTGTGAGGGAGCCACCTGTGCCAAGACAACACTTGGTGTTCTGCCACTCGTGCTGTGGCGGCCCCGGTGCAGAGCCGTGCCTTGGGCAGGGTGTGCAGTGGGACAGCGAGGGGAGCCAGCAGCTGTGAGCAGCAACAGCTCCCTGTGCTTGGGGGAGAGGGAAAGTGGCACAACAGGTTCTGTTCACTAGGACTCCTCTGCCTACCCTGCAGTTGCTGCCAAGTGCCACAAGTACTTCTAATTTGACCACAGTAAGTAAAGCAAATTGAAAAGACTGAAGAAGGAATGTTCTAAACACAAATACTAAAATCAGGTTTAAGTAGCATAAATTCATGATGATGCAACTATGCAGACATCCAAAAAAATAACATTACCTTTATGGCTCTGGCTGCTAAATGAAAGTAAATATACAAGTAAATATACAAGATAAGTGATACTGTTTTTAATAGGCACTCTGATAACTTATAAATAGTTACTTATGTCACATACGCAGTGTTTGTGAATGAAACGGGGTATTTAAATTTAGTGCTGTTAAAAGAAAAATGAAAATCACTTCCTGGTTGAGTGAACTGTAACTTCTTGGTTTAGTCCAGTCAGTAGTTATGTCTGTCTTCTTCTCTGACACAGACAGTTTTATCTCTGACCTGGAATACCAGCCATCAGGTTCAACAGAGAAATGGACTCAACATTCAGCACTCATGTCCAACTCCTTTGTGGAAAATCTAGAGGGTGAGTCTGCTTACTGAAATGCTTCAATGTTTGAAATTGGAGCACAAAGGAAAGGTGAAAGTGTTGTAAGAGTTTTAAGAGCTGCAAGTGAAAAGCACTGTGTAATACTGAAGTATTGCTATAACTGGACACCTGTGTATTCTGAAATAGTTGGAAATTTAGCATTTGTGAACCAGGTGTACACTCATTCAGTAAAAACCTCCACTCAAAGTCTACAGAGCTGCCACAGAACTTCCTGAGTGCTGCAGTATCTAGTAAAATAGCAGAAGAGGATATGAAAATCTTAAGCCAAATATGGGCAAGGTAGAAGAGTGGCCAGATCAGTTAACTGAGAAATTTGGAATGTTTCTCTTTTTCAAAAAGATGAAGCAATGTCAATTTAAATAGATGGAATACAGTGGCCTGCACCTCCAGTCAGTATTAGGAATACAGGTTCATAACTAGATTTAGAGTTGAATGTGCACTATAATTGGGTAAGAATATCTGGATTTATTATTTCAGCTTCTTTATTTAACATATAAGCAAGATAATTAGGCCCTATGACTCTGCTAAATACTAATGATATTAGAAATTGTTGCATGGTCTATTGGTCTTGTTTGTGTTTAGACTTCTTTAGACTTGTGGTTTTCACTTTATTACAAACATGCCTAAAATGCCAAAGAACTATACTGTCCCTTTTCTCTCAATACATGTACATATTCATTATAAAGACTCATCACATGTTCTACTTTCTCAATAGATTTGTAAAGGTTAATAACTGTAAATGTACAGTAGATTTGGTAACAGTGAAATAACCAAGCTCTTTGTAAAACTTTCACACAATTACTGTGTAGACTGATCCTAAGTTTGCATATGAAATTGAAATAAACCACACTGGTCTTTTGCCAGCTTTCAAGAAACTTAATTCTGCTTTCCTTACCTGTCAGAATGTTATTAGTAAGGTAAGTAGCTCCTGTTTGGAATGGCAAAGCCAGGGAAAGGACTCTACACCAAGCTGACATTCCTGTGTCTTGAAACAGCAAATCAATTAGTAAAATACGAGCTATAACTTAGATTATTTCAATGTTCTGCACTATATCCTGTGCAATTCAGAATCTGGTAGGTTCAGAAGAATTGTTGAAGAGCAGAAGTTCTTGAAAAATGGAAATTCAGGCTAATAATAAAATAACCCTCAAATACCAGTATCCCCAACTGAAAAATAACACATAGGGTGGTAAACCCAAATTTAGACCTGTGAAATGTACACTGACAGGGCCCTTTTATAAAGGGCACACAAACAGAAACCCAGACAGAAACACATTTACACACAAGTGTTAGCATTTGACAAATGCAATCAAGAAACATGGCATTTTTTAAAATGAAAATAATGGGTCTTTTATGTATTTGGCACGATGTAGTGTGATATTAATACGGGATAGGATTACAGAGGAAAGTAGGATGGTTTTGTACCTTGAAGAATGCTCTGTGTCAAATCAGACAAGTTAACTGTATCCACTGCCAGTACAGAATTCTTACAGAGCCAATTTTCAGGCTTAAATTAGGAAGAACACAGCTTCTAAATTATACTGCTGAAGAGGAGAGCAACTGTGACTGTAGTGTGCTGCAGGAGATCAGAGCATCTACAAAGGCAGGAAATAACTAATGGAATACTTGAGTCATCCTTTATAGAAAGGGTAAGTGAGATATGACTGCTTCAGGGAGTACCAAAACATGAGGAGAACCCACATGAGGAAATATCTCACTCAAGGTTATGAAAATATAATAGGTGGTCAAATGGGTCACATAGTTGCAAGCAGGCTGCAGATTATTTATGAAGGTTCATAAGTGTGCAATTACCCAGCTGTGAGACAGACTACAAGCTGCTTCCACATTATGAAGTTAAATGCAACCAACAGATGACTAATCAGTTATTCAGTTAAAATTAGGTAAGTGATGTTAGCAAGTTTTGTGTATTGATGTTGACAGTTGAGGAACTAGAGATTCTCATGCCCAGAGTCCTTTGAAAACGAGACATGTTGCAGGACCTGTCTCAGTGTGAGGTGTCAGTGAAAAGGTTTCAGAGCAGTGACAGTGACAATTGTCCTCAAGTAGATGACATGCCAGACAGCAGCTCTGGAAGAGTAAGCAACAGTTAACTGTAAAGTAGAGCCTGATGTGGAGTCTGGGTGAATGTGACACTGCTGCTCTGCTATTGGGAAGGATGAAAACCAAAAACTGTCTAGAAACCTCTACAGCAAGATCTTGTGATTAAAGGAAACCAGGTAGTTAAAGTGGAAATTAGAGTAAGGGAAAGAATCAAATCTGCACTCATCAATACAGTGTTAACAATTCTCATTTAAAGCTGTCTTGTATTTAAAATGAGAACTATGAGAACTTGCTCAGTAGTGTTAGAAGTAGTCTTGAAAGGGTGAATAAATGCTAGGAATGTCAGGGGAACAGCAGAGAATAAGAAAATACTACTCCTTAGATCTATTTTTTGGCCACATTTTGTCCCTGATGCCACAAAGGAATTAGATGAATGCCTGTTGCTGGATCTGCTAGAACTCTGCAGCCAGAAAAAGGAATGAGGAGAAAATGCCAAGTATAATAAAATGAGTGGGGGGCACAGAAAAGGAAATGGAAGATAATTCCTGGGAAGGAGAGCAGTAAGTGACCACCCAGTAATCCTGGGGCAAGTTCAGCACATCTAAAAAGCATTGCTATTGCTATAGGGAGTTAAGCTTTGCAATCTGCTCTCACAGAATGTTGCAGTTGACAGAATTTTGCACAGACCTTAAAAGACCCCAGGGAGAAAAATCCAAATAGGAACACTTGGCACAAAAGATACTGTCTCTAACTCAGGAGTTCCCTGGGAAAAACACATTTTGGAGGCTGGTGGAACACCCTGGGGAAGCATTGTTGTATCTTGCACACATCTCTGCTCTTGCCCATTACAGTCCTAGTGGTCTGTAATCTGAACTGGTTTGCCTGAAGTTCACCATGGAGGTTTGCAGGAAGCATTTTTTGACTTAGAAAAACCTAAAATGCTTGGTAACTGCCAATAAAGATACTTGCTTGTCCTGAAGAAAGTAGATTAGTGGCTTCCTCCAAGGAAAAAGAGGTTACTTGCATTACTCCCTGAAAGGCCTATAGGTTCACCAATTTCCTTTTCTTATATTCTTATTTTAGATATACTTCTGTTTTCCTTTGTGATCCATTACAAAATATTTGTCTTTTAGTACAATGAGAGGGGAAATTACATACAGAGCAATTCAGAAGCATGTTAGTTTTTGCTTGGTATTTGATTAAAAAAGACAATGCCTTTACTTTTGATATTAGAATGTCAAACACCTTAAAAACACCTTAATAGAACTTGTTACTCTAAATTCATAGTTGGGGGGGGTTAATTTATCCAAAACATCCAGGAATTTATTATTAGACGCACCAGCTTCTAATGATGATGTCATGCTTCATAACACAAGAGCTTTGTTCTGTTCAAGTCAGTGAACATGGATCACTTTCTGTAGGTGGGAATTTTTCTGGAGGGGTTGGTCAGTGCTGGAACAGCTGATGAGATCAGCACCCATAGCTCTGGGTGTCACTCACTGCACAAATGGCTGAGCTGTTCAACCTAACTTTAGGTCTTAAAACTCTGGATAGCAAATTGCAAAGTCTGAAGAGCTCATCCTGAGCAGTCTGTCTGTCAGGCTGTGGCTTTGTCAGCTGTCCAGTGCAAGCCTCCAGTGACCAGAGGCAAAGCCCTCAGCCTCAGGGCCAGGGGAGGCCTCAGTGCTCCAGCTGCTGCCACTTGTGCAGTGAGCAGGGACTGGAAACAGGCAAACAGAGCACAATGGGAAATGAAAACCATGGGAAGAACCCGGTAAAATAGAGTAAGTGGATGTTCTTATTTTACAGCAGATCCAAAAGTCAGAGCTACTTCTACTCTGTTCTACCCATATTGATGTTAGGATGCTGCTTCATGTTTTGCAATTTTTAATTTTGTAGACTGGAGCCTCTGTCTAACATTTGGTGCTTTCTCAATGCAATGTGTTGCTCCTTTTTTGATGCAGCACAGAGAGGGAAAAGCTTTGCAATGCAATATTGCAGTATCACCAGTATTGACCAGGCCAATCTAATCTGTCTGTAGCAGATTTTCTCCCCGCCAACTTAACTTCTGTTCTGCACTATGTATTTTTAACTGTTAGTATAAGTTTGCCAGCCAGCTTATGTTCTAGATAAATACTAAGGGAGGAAAAGGTGAAACTATTGCAAATAAAGTAACAGCTGAAATTCTGAAATCTGGGAAAACTGCCAGAGAGGTCAATTACATAGACAAAGAGAAGTTGTTAATATATTTTTCATTTCACAACCCAATATTTAAAAAAAGGAGAAAAAAAATTTTTAAACCCTCAGTATCACATTTTGATCTGTGCCATATCTGACAAGTTTTCAAAGTGCAGTTATCAGTGTTGTATGGAGGAATGTGCCACGTGTGTGCCCAGTGTAGCGTGTGCACCTCTCTCTCTCTTCGTCTGCTCCAGTTGTCATTTCAGGATTATTGACCTGGACTGTTAGCACAGAAAACACTTTGTAACATTTTTGATGTCATCCACTCAGTTGATACTGATCATCCACAATGATTTTAGGTATCAGTAGGTACCAAATGATCACTAAATATTAGCAAGACCTCTGTAATGATTCAGTGTGTAGGACATTTCTGGTTCCTCCTGACTTGAGGAGTGAGTAGAGGTCCAGGCTATGGGATCAGCAGTCAACACCTGGCACCACAGGTACCAAACAGGCAGGGACTTAACTGGAGGGGGCAGTGGACTGAAAAGTCAAGGTCCTACTTGCACAACTGTTCATCTAAAGTCTAATGAAATTGGCTCTCTCCAAAGAGGCAGCAAAAGTATGAATTACAAAACACATGTGAGCGTGGCAGACAGAGCCCAGAGAACATGAAAACCATCCTGGAGATCTGTATTGCAGAATCCCAAACAAGCTCTGCAGCCTTCCCCTGCAAACTTGTGCTGAAGAAAGGAAATGGTATCAAGACAAGGAGGCTTAACAAAGCCATGCATGCTGCTTTTCCAGAGTCTAGTTGCTAATGGGATGGCTCTTAAGGTTAAGCAAAAGGGGATATAAAATCTTTCTAGATAGATTTTTAGGACAGAGTAGCCCCTGCAGCCCATAGTCAAAAGTAGGAGAGGTGGGAAAAGTGGTTTTTTAGAAGTAAAGAAATTTTCTTTTGTTTGTAAAGCATCAGCAGTAGAGCCTGAGCTTGTCCTTTCTCAGAATTGTTGAAATTTGTTCCTCTCAGTCACCTGAAGAACTTGAGTTTTGCTAGACAATATTGTAGAAAACCTGTATTTATGCACTTTAATTAAGTTTTCAGTTTTAGTCACAGACTGCTAAATGTTGTGTGCTTGCCCTTCATTGGAAGAAGGTGACACGTCATGCATTCAGATACTGACCTCTGGATTTCTCTTTTAGTCTTTAATATGAAAATGAAAATGTTGTATGATTTCACCTTCAGCCTTGTACATTTTTATGCAGGATTTTCTCTCTTACTGACTACATGATTTTCATTTTAAACTGCTTTAATTTATACCATTCCTCATCATAAAGACAAGTTCTGATAATGCTGGTATTATATGAATATTATATGCACCATGAAAGATTAGAGACTGATCTGAGCTGCTGCCTTCTGCAAGTTCTCCTTTCTTTGAAGCCTTTATTTTTACCCTCATCTGCACCTCATCTAAACAATGGAGAGTCTTCTGGAGTGTGCAGGCTCCCCCCAGTCCATTTGTTGGGTACAGAGTTCCAGACAGCTGAAATGGACATTCCTGGAAAGTACAGAATAGGAAGATGTGTTAGTTAGGAGGCCAAAGTCTGTGAAAAAATGCCTTGGTCAGACACAGCAGGAAAAGCATTTTCAGCCTTTTCTTGAGACCTGCAAGGTGCTCTGGCAGAACACTAATTTACATATTTATTTTCAAAAAAGCACACTTGAATACTGGTTGTTTTTATGAATTAGCAATTCTTACAAAGTCACTGGGACAAGTAAGGTTCCTCCACTAGAATTCCCTGTTGGAATGAAGACACGGTCCTGCATTTGCCTAAGAAATGGTAGATGTTTCTAATGGAAGTCCATGTAAACCAGAAAAATTGTGTATGCATTCACCACATGCTAAAAGTATTGCAAGAAAACCCACTGAGCTACAAACAGCTTCTTATAAACAAATCAGTGATTATTTAGAACAAAGCAACACAAACTAACCTGTAGCTTTAATATTCTACATAATGACTTCTGCAGAAGTTTGGCAAATAAAACCCCATGTGACCAGCTATTGTCTTCAGTGTAATGTGTTCTGAGGAGAATGCAGTACCAATGGCTACGTGCTGTTCAGTTAAACACCTCTGCTTGTGGGAACTACAAAACATTGCAGGACAGACCAGTTTGTGCTGATGGTGCTAGTACAGATACGGATCAGCCATCAAAACTTATGGGAAGTAACTAATAATTTCAAAAGATTGAACTTCAAAATGTTATTTATAATGTTTTTATTGTAGCACTCATGAAAGTTTTAGCAGTACTGAACAGCTGGGACACTGGATTTGCACAAAGCTACTGTTCAGTAGATAAGAGCTGTTGGATCTCTTTAGAGCAAGCTAATGAATGCCCTGACAGAAGCTGGTAGAGCACAGTTCTTATGGATAATCATCTATAATTTTTTAAAAAATAAAAAGTCCTGGGGTCTTTTAGCAGTTGTTTACTTATGTATTGTGCTGGCCTAATAAAAATACTTGGGAAAGTGCCCTACCTGCAGTCACACACTTTCCAGTGTTGCTGTGCAGTTAAGTTCATTGAATGACAGGTTTTTCTGAAGATAGATAAATTGCAAATCTTGTAATGCTTGAGGGAATTGGCTTTTCCATGGTGTGTGTGACCTGCTAGAACCCTTGGGCTTAATACCATGTGTGTAACAAGCTGTCCTTGCACTGATGGACTGGTGGATAACAAACACCTCCTCCATTACACACAGGGCTGTGCAGGAGGTGGTTTTAATGCTTTCCTGAGTGACTTTGGAGAATATAAACACAACCTCTTTTCAGAGATGAATTTTCCAAGTTACATGGACTTCAGCATATTCACAATATGAATACATTTTCTTTCAGACCCACTTATGGATCCTACTGTCATGAAGGGCAATGCTCAGGCTGTTCAGTGCTATAAACACAATTTACACCACCTGTAGATTGGTTTTGTTATGCTTCTACCAGACAGGAATAGTTGATAGGAAAGTAAATCCTGCTATGGAAAATAAAGGAAGCATTAACAAAGGTGTTGAAGTGCATCAACACTGTTCTGTAAAATTACCCAATAGAGAAGAAAGTAGCAAAAGCCTGGGTTCCAAATCTGTTAAGACGTTCAATAGAAGCAACTTATTAGCAAAATGAAACATTCTAAACATAAAAATGGTCCTTAGTCAACAAAAGGATCCATTAAATGCCTGTTCATGGAAGGTCCAAGCAAACTCATGGAATTATTAAGGAAAAGCCTCTATAATTCAGCCTATTCAAAGTCTTGCTGAGAAAGAGATGATATAACCTACTGCCCACTCAGTAATGGGAATCAACAAGACTCATTGCCTCTAACAATGAAATAGTAATCTAGATTGTGGTTGTGGTCCAATATTTTTCTAAAATTTGTCATTATTATTTAATGTGATATTTTTCATGTCCACATAGAATGTTATTCAGTTTTCTTTGATAACATTACCAAGGTCCATTTTTGTAAAATAGACTTTTCTATCACTGCTTTTATACTTAGCCTTTAAAATGATAATTTTTATCATCTTCCAACCTCAGTTGTCTTGCATTTAATTACATAGGATTTAGAGTAGGACTTCAAGATTATAATTTCTTAATAACCTAGATTAACTTTGTCACGTTCATGGAGGTGTCCCTCAGTTTTAAATAGTAGAAGTTGATTAAACTTTGCTGAAGTTGACACACATGGATGCACAAACTGGCCTGTATATTAGTCCATCCTGAATCTTCACTGTATAGAAATTGATATATTTTAGTTACTGTGGCTTCAGAAATGCAAATATTCAGAAAACTGGCCCAATTAATAGGTGTGTAGTGTTTAAAAAGAATATTCTCTTAACCTGAATCCTAGTTCTTAGGAAGTTCTGTAAGTGGCCTGAAAGAGCCAGGAGTTGCTAGAGTTATTTGTTGTGCCTGTCACGCTGTTGAACAGAAGGAGTTCTGTGGGGATACCTCAATAAACCTGACCTGTGCTGTGCCTTTCAGTTACCTGTGTGTCATGAATGCTCATGTGCTTATTTTCTTCAAGGGCCTTAGGGAGTCTCCAGCATGGATTATGGCAGGACGTTTTTTCCCCTTTGCCTCACTGTTGCTGAAGCCAGGCTCCTCATTCATCTCCTGTTACGTAACAGCATCAAGGCTTAGCTCTGAAAGTATTTATTTTTAAAAGGGTTATGCTGATGGATTCTGCCTTTTGGAAAGCATAATAACTGTCAATTTTTAATATTTCTTCTTTTTTTATAGTGAATGAGATCATAGGAAGAGATATGTCACAGATCTCAGTGTCACATGGAACAACAGTGGCCAGCCAGCCTGCACGTACGTGTCCTGGATCTCTGGAGACAAGAATATCTGATGGAATCCAGTAATGGATAAGCTAACGACTCAACATCCATGAAAACTTCACAGTTTCTGTGAATATTTCTTCATCCTCTTCCTCTTTAGACTTACTGTGCTTCCAACTCTGTGGCCTTTATGAACTGGAACAGTGGATCCTTGCAAAGCCCTTTTAGTGGGTTACATTTTTGATGTAGAGACAGAGCATTTTAATTATAGTTCCTCAGATGCTGTAAAGAGACTTCTTAAAATGGACACACAGAATCAACACCAGATATTTTAACTGTTTTAAAGTTACAAACAAGCTTTGCTTTTTGCATTTAAATAGAATACTTTTATATTTTAAGTGCTTCAGATGTGTGGAGGTGTTAGTTTGCTCTTATAATATTCACAGTCCTGAACGTGGGAGATATAATGCACATCTTCAGTGTGCTGCTTGCCCTTAGAGGTAGTATAGTTTGTAACTGATTATTTGTAACACCTTTTGGTCATTTTGGAAAGCCTTTAAAGCTTCTGTTGTTTATTTTTTTTCTTAATAAGATCTTCCAGTGGCAAATCGTACCTGTCATCTGAAGCCAATGCCATGGAAGCCATTGTGTATATGAATACTGTAGTGTTTTCTTTCTTAGATTCATAGGAAGCAAAGCCAAATGTAGATCTGCACTTGTTTATAAACTGAAGATGTTACTTGATAGGCTGCAAAAAGACCATTCCATCATGAAAGTGTTGGGATAGAAATTACATTCCAAAATTGAACTTTTATAACTTTGTCGATAATCTCCTGATCTTTATTAGCACAGGCTCCTTCTTGAAATAGCTTTTTTCTTAGCAAGTTACATTTGTAATCAAATTTGAGCAGTAGGATTTTAGATTAAAGAACAGCAACATCAAAGCCATGTTAGATACAGGAGAAAATTTAATGTTTGCTGAGGATCTAAATATTCCCATTATCCCTGCAGAATATGGTTTTGAAACCACCAATTCAGTGGCATTCAAGTTTTCAATGCAATAAATCATTTGGTCACATCTGTATCTTTTATATGCTGTATGCCCAACCATGCCACTTGGAACTCCTAAGGAGATGACAGTTACAGTTCCTTAAATTCAGGCTGTATGTAAATGTCAGTTTGCTGAAAAGTAATTTACTGTGAATTAGTGGTTAGGCAGTATGATGTGTCCATGTTTGATTTCAAAGGTGTGAAGCAGGAGCTACCAAAGAAATACACAAGATTCATCACAGCAGCAGTAAACTCCATGCTGTGCTGTGATGCATCTCCCTTATTCCCATAATCTGATGAATTTGAAACAATCTGTTTACATCATTACTTAAAAATCTCTGGCCTTTCCAGTTAGACACTGTGGAGAGGATCTGACGCTGCCCGTGGGGGCCACAGCCATTTCCCTCCCCCAGGAATCACTCATATACAGAGCTTCCCTCCGTGGAACACACAGGGTATACCAGTCATGGCAAAGGAAGGTAAGCAGAACATGGAACCTCAGGACATCCAAGGTGTTCCTTTTAGTTGCTCATTTGGGTCAGCCATGACAATCTAACAAAAATTAATAGTGAATTAACACAAAGAATTAGAAAATTGGAAAGTATATTTGCATTGGATCCAGTTCAGACAAGTGTGGCCATGTTAGCAGTTAACACATGGGGAGCACATGCCCTTTGTAGACTCCGAGTGAATGAAAGGGTCTGACGGTGGAGAGCAGTGCTGCGTTATAGCACCTGGGAGAGCAAACACAGCTTCTACTGCTGTTGCATTTTGGCAAACTTTTGTGGTGGGGAAAACTTTCCATTGAACCTTTTGCAGGCAGAACCTTACACCTGGAGTGAAGTCAGTGCCCAAGCAATACCATAGCTGTAATCCCATCTCTGTGATAGCTGAATAATGATCTTTTAAAGACCATATTAAGTGGGTAAAATTGTACTTTTGTCATGTACTTCCTTTTAAGAGTTTTGTTCCTCTCAACTAACTTGATGTGTCATAATTATTTCAAACACCTTAATGCAAGGCCACTATGTACCTGCTGGGAATCTTAAGCATCCTTTTTGTGAATGTATTGTTCAGTGGCGCAAATCTCGGCATTTGCAGGAAATAATTGGCAGGGCTGGAATCTGGAAAGTGTGATATTGTAATTGTCCCTCAGCAATGGTGCTTTACTCTGTCCTCTACTCGTGTATGTTAGAGATCCTAGAAAGGACTCACATGCTCAGAAATGCATCTACTTCTGTTTGTAACACCTTCAAAACAAACCAAACCACACAATGCTGTAAACTATGTCATTGTCTCAGAGTGTGTGCTGGTGGCAAGGCGCGTTCCAGTTTTCATTCATGTGTTGGGTCTTTTGCATTAACCATTGTTTGTAGGAGAATTCTGACTGAAAAGCTTTTCATACTGTATGGGATTTATGCTCCTTTATCCTGCTGGTACAGACTCTCCTTGCAAGTTCTCCAAGTAGCTGGAATTCACACTGTACCTAAAATATAGGAGCCCAAACAATCCGGAGTTGCTATGCACTAAATTTTCTGATGCCTTTAAATACCTTGATGCCTGTAGACATAGAAATGCTTTCCTATTTAAAAATGAAATTTAAAAAAATATAGCTTTGGATACTAAAGCAGTTTTGTATTTGCCTTGTAAAAGCTTCAATACAAGGGTCTTAATTTTATTTTAGCTTGTGTGATAACGTAGATAAAGACTGTTAATCTTGTATAATTTTAGTGATATAAAAAGCACATGATCTCTATTGGACTATGCAAATTTAATTAAACAACAGAACCCGACAACTGTTAATATTTTGTTGGCATCCACTTCCTTGTCCTTAAGTCCTGTCTTCTCCCTGAGTACTTTCCCCAAAATTTTTAATAACTTAGATTATCCTGAAGGAAAGCCTTAATGATGAGGTAGCTTTTCTATAAGGAGGGTCAAAGATCAATGCTTAGGGAAAAAAAATAAAGGGGTAGCATATTAATCCAGGGGGACAGGGATGAGTTCTGAAATTACCATTAACTAGGAATCTGAATTTCTGTAGTAAAACTTACCTGTTATCAGGGGAACTGCCACCCTTTTTAAACCAAAGAATGAAAAAATGGTTTTGTTCTGATACAAAGCTTTGAAACTCTATTTTTGATACTCATAATGGATGTCATTCCTTGAGGTTCAGAAATCATTCAAATTGAAGTTTTATATTTAAAAATGTGGGACAATAAAGATTAAGTTCTAGATGTTTACAGAGCCTTGTATTGTAATTTCATGTACATTTTGTATTTTAAACATTTTTGTAAGTTATGATTGCAGTGCTACTTGCAGAAATAAAGGGAAAAACTTGCATTTAGGCTCTTAAATCATAGTGTTCAAATAAATAAAAATAATGCAAATACATTGTCATTTCTTTGAAATGCAGACCCAGATGTAGTAGGAATAAACTCCGTTTGTGATGCAGTGGTAAGCAGCTGTGCCAGGCTGGGACAGGGGAAGTGAGGGACATTGGATATTCCCCCTGGAAGAGTGGTGATTTTGCACAGTCTGACAGAGTTTGGGGCTCAGATTAGAGCCAGCAACAGTGAACCTCCACCTACCTGAGAAGTGATTAGCAGTGCTGGCAGAGTATCAGCCTGCACAATACTGCTGCTTCCCTATTTGCAAGTGTCATTGTTTCAATTAGACAATCAAAAAATTATTTTGAAAGATTTTTCCAGAAATTATTATTCAGGGAAGTTCATCGTAAAAAGTCATTTCCATTCCTGAAAGGATATTATCATAGGCAAGATGTAGTTAAACTGTTTCTGAAATAAATGTGACATTCCAACCAAGTTTTTATTACTTGCCAAATCCTGGTTGATCAGGCAGCACCGAGGGAAGTCCCTGTGGGTACAGTCAGGCCTCACAATGTGTATCTCATCTCAGTGATCTTGGTGCTACTGAAAAGGTTTTTATCTCCCTTGCAGTTTCCTACCGGGCCCTTTCCTTACCCGTGCGATCCCAGTGAGGTGTGGGGCTGTTCAAAGCGAACACGGAAACAAAAGCTCCGGCCCTGGCTCCCATGCTCACCTGCCGGGAGAGAGCAGGAGCAGGAGCAGCGCGGCCAGGCTGGCATTACAGTCCCTCAGAGCGCCTGTCCCGGCCCATTACCTTCAGCTGCGTTTAGCTATAAATACACCAGAAAGGGGATGCTCGAGTGCCACCAGCCGAATGCACGGTAAATATAGCCGAGGTTTAGTAAAAATAGCCCCGGCAGTCTGAAAGCTGTTCACATGTTCTGTGGGGTGATTACCCTGGGTATAATTAGCGCACACCGACACCAGCAATAAGCTATTGACTGCGTCTCCTCTGCCGTCAATTCAAGTCGCCTTTCACATGTAAATGGCCTGGAGGCTGCTTCGCTCGGGCTGATGGGGTGGGACAGGAGAGGATCTGCAGTCACGCCAGGGCGGGGAGAGCTCAGCACTGACACACGCACGGCTCTTGTTGCAGAGACGAGGCTTTATTCCAGGCAGGGTGAAAACGTCGCTTCTACCTTGCAAAACACTGGTTTGATGTTTCAGGTAATCAGAGAAAAGGAATGTCCTGTTAAAGTCAGTTCCTTTAGAAGAGTAACCAGACGTTAGTTCATTTAGGATCCAAACCCAAAGGAAATGGTGGCAGAAATCAAAGCCTTTTAATTCTCATATTGTAGCCAGTATTTCCTTACAATATTCCACAGCACAGACTTGTGCTGTCTTCTTCCTGCTGCTTGTTTCTGGACCTCCCTCTCTCCTTGCCTAACTCAAAATACCACTGTGTGTTCTGAATTTACCTTGAGCTCCACTGGACTGAATAAGGTGAGGATTCAGCTGGTTTGTCCCTACCTTTTTTCTTTGCCCCTTGGCTTCAGTTAATTTACAATAACAGCATTCATGAACTGGACACTGCTGTAGTGAGTGAAGTATTAAGATATGTAGAAGGCCATGGAAAAGAGAAGGATTTTCAATATATTTAAATTCATGCATAGTTTTGCATACAGACTTCTCTGATAAAAGAAGTTAACTCAGAACATTATTCTGCCTGGTAAAAGGATAATTTTTATCAATCAGCCATTCTTAACAAACAAAAAGCATTGTCATTTGCAGAGATCCTCTAAAAAATTATTTTACACTAACTTACTGTTACTTTTTTTAACACCTGCTACATGCAAAGGAAAACAGAAGGAAAAATAAAAAACCAGACTAAGACACAGAAGCAATAGAAAAGGAATATTTACTTTGCAAAGACTTGGATGTTCCATAGATCTTGTTTTTGAAGAGATTGATCCACTAGAAAAGTCAAGTTCTATACAAGTTCTCAAGCTGCAAATGTAAAGTTTTCATTTCATTTGTGGTTTCTATTACTAGAAACTGAAAAATAAATACTTACCTCTTCCTTCTTGTCACTGCTGTGACACCTGCTGGTAAGAGCTGGAAGAATGTTTGTAGTCTGTGCTTGTTCTTTTCTGTAATTTTTGATCAAAGAAAAGTGATGCACCTAAAGAGGACTTGATATGAAAATATTGCTTGGGAATGGAGTGCTGGATAATCAGTGGTATCATATGGAGTAAGCTGGAGGGAAAAGGGAACAACTAATCTTCCAAGTTCTTCTGACAGTGGAATGATAAATGACTGATGGCTTAGAAAGGTCCTTCTTGTAATAAAAAGCAGGAAAGACAAGGAAGCAGCGTGTTGAAAATCCTGATGGTTGGGAAGACAAATATTTTCTAGAAAACAGGCAATTATAAAAAGCTGTAACCACCCTACATATTAACAACTGCAGCATCTCTCAATAAACACCTCCACACATTAACGACTGCAGGTTCGGGAATCAAAGACGAAAGTTCCTAAATCCAGCTTCTCCACATTCCCCAGGTTCTGGCTGTAACACCAACATCAAGGATTTGGGCTGGCATAGAGCATTTTTTAGGACAAGGCATGAAAGGTCAGGGTTGCCTTCCTAAATTTACTACAGCTTGGTACAGAAGGTGTGATGGATTCTTCTCTGCCAGGGAGGTACAACTACTGCAACAAACACACAGCACAGAATAGCTGAGTGTTGTCCGACATGCATCATGATTTTTTTCTCACAGCAATAAAAGGATCTGTTTGTAAATATTCCAAGAACTCCCTGGTGTATCCACCAGCCAAGTCGTTCTTGCAATGTGTTGGAAAAGGACAAGACAAGTTTCTAGCAGTCAGGATGTCACTGTTTTCAAGTAGGAAATTCTCTAAGTATGATGCAAGAACAGATTTTTCCAGTCTTCCGTCATTTGAAGAAGCGCCTCCAGAGCTGCTGCATGGGCTGTCCAAAGCACTGGTTTTCTATGATTTAATGAATTAAGGTTTACTTTCAAGGTTTGCCATTTTAAGAATTGCATCATAATAAAGGTGCAACAACCATTTACAGGTCAGAAACAGCTGCAGTTGACGGCAGATGTGCAGATTTCCAGTTTAACTGCCATTGGTTTAACTTTACCCTGTGTGTTTTCTAGGCCGGGTCTCCATGTGGAAAGGTTGCTCAGAACATTAATCCTCACTCCTGCCTGTCACAGCAGCTCCTGCTCAGCTCTGTGCTGTGTGATCAGTTCCTTCTGCAATTGTTTCTGTCTGCAGCTGCACTGATCAGCACATACAGTTTTGCCAGTACATGCATTTCTGCATTTCCATGTTCCCACCATTTCTTCCCTTACCAGGAATAAGAATCAGCTAATAAAATCTTCAACAGAAAGCAACTATGAGAGGTCAAGGATAACTTTACTCAAGTAACAGCAAATACCACCCTGTGACATTTGCCTGGCTGTAGTCACAGTAGCTGGAGGAGGAGTATAAGCCATCAAGCCAATAGGACAAATAAGGCAATACTGTAACTGAATTAAGTGCTACTATGGGATTATTTTTTTCTAAGGATATGAAAAAAGAAGCTATGCCAAGAATGTCATCATTGCCATCTGACCTCACCACTGACAGAAGTTCTAATGGAAAAGCTGCACAAACAATGGAGGATAACAAGCAATCCAACATTGGCCAGATCCAGGGCTGAATGACATCGTGGCTCGGAGAAGCACAGCCATACATTTTGTGGCTGTCAGCAGAGTTTGCTGAGAGACTCAAATGCTGCTTGCCCAAGCCTAAACCCTTTGGAACTAATCCAGCTGCTAAAATGACACTGGAGACCAATATGGTTTCCTTAGCTAGAAAGAGGAATACAAAACATACAAAAGACAGAGAAAAGAGGGAAAAGAAAAAAGAGAAAATATTTTGGTTACCGAGCAGGTCTGTCTCCAATTACAGGTTTCCACTCCTGTGAAAGGCTGACCTCAACTACTTCATAGCAGAAAGCAACGTTCTTCTTAGATTTACTTTTTAGATAGCAGTAAAGCTGCAAAAATATTTTTTTATATAAGCAACAGTTAAACACATAGCTGGCTAAGCAGGGCATGTTCTGATGTAAATTGTTGCATTTTTCTGTGCCACTTGTGCCCTCCTTCCCAGACCATCCCCCCGCAGAGACTCCGCCTTCATGACTTTGTATCATTTTCACATATAGTACACTAAGCTCAATATTTTTTCTAACAGCATATGAACTCTTAGCAGGTCAAACACCATCTGGACCAGATGAGTAAAATGGAATTCTATCACTTACAACAGAAAAAAAATTCCTGTTTGGTTGGCCTAAAACCAGAACAATTCTGAGTGACATTAAATATTATATTTAAACAGCAACTCAGTCTTTCATAACCAAAGTAGAAAAAATTTAGAAAGCAATTAAATGTTGTCTTTACTCTCAGCTTGTAAGATAGATTTCAAGCTACCTGGTGTTTCTTTCATTCAAAATACACTCGGGTGGCTTCACTGAAGGCCATTCTGCAGACAGTAGAGATGTGCTGCAGATGGGCCCAGCAAGCAGAATCAGCACTGGCTCCACACAACATAAAATATCCTCAGGGGTGGAGTTAACAAAAAAGAAATCACATTGCTGAGATTCAAGGAGCTCAGTTGTTCAGCTGTTCTGAAAATGTCCCCCAAGCTCTCAAATTTGTTTAAACAAGTGTCAAACCTTCATTTGGTGTTACTGGCACTCTCTCAGTCACATGGATACCATCAGGACCCAGCTCCCAACAGCAAAAAGATTTTTAGGATTACTTTTTTTTCAAGAAGGCAAATTGCAGCTTGGGCATGGGGCCAGGGGTGTTACAAAATTTAATTCACATAGAGATCCTATGGAGTTCTAACTGCCCCCAAGAAAAGTCGGGGTAAGAAAAAAGCTGACACAGGACAGTTCTCTGGGGTCTCTTTTTCTGGCAAAATAGGTGAGTGTTCACAAAACACATACCTGAATCCAGGTTAGATTTTGTGAGCTCGCCAAAGGCACAGACATTTCGGCTTAAAGCCAGAAGTTAATGGCAAACCAGTTTTAGCTTTCTATTTGCAACTGAAAAGGAGGTTTAAAATCACATGCAGTTTGAATTATTTCTCTGCATTTGTGTATTTTGAGTCACTTTACTCTCAGTAGGACTCCCACAAAACAAACATAAGCATGCAGGAATAGGAGATGAAATCTCACATGCAGAAAGGTCACTGAGGGAAACAGCTTTGGTCTGCCTGCACGGAACCAACCAGGATTCATCAGGAGGGACACAGCCTCTGCAGTGTCCCCTGTACTGAACTCAGAGAAGTCCCTGCTGCTTCTACCTCCAGTTCTTGACAATACCATCTCACAGCCAGAAGAGGCGAGTGCCTGACGTCTGACCAAGATACAATGACTCCAACTGAAAAGCAAAGCCTGAATTCCTTGTAGCGCTGCTAATTCTTCACCTCAGGGCTGGCCACAGTCGAGTTCTGGGGAGATTTGCTTCTAGAACAAGAAAATGCTAGGAAGCCCACAAAGGAGAAAAGGTTGGAAATCCGCTCCCCCTGAGTGGTGCTCGGTAGTTTCTGGTCTCTCTCAAGAGCTAGGGCACAGCGCTGCTTTCAGCACAGACTGACACAGGGCCTGCCTGGAACAGCAAGGGGCAGCACCTACGGAAGGGAGAGAATTACACACCTCATTGAGGCAAAACACCTGAGCAATTTAGTAAAAGAACTGATGCTTAATGACTGGAAACGTTTACATGGATATGGAAGGGAAACAGCCTTTACTGTAACTAAAAGGGTGGCCCAACTCTCCTACTCAAGAGAAGAGGAGGATCTGGAAGAAAGGGGGTATCAGGTGCGATTAAACCTGGATAAATCTTCTAGAAGACTTGAAAGGGAATAATGGCTGTAAAAAGTAAAGACACCCCACCAAAAATGTGGAAGACATAAAGGCTAAACCCTTTAGTAAGGTTATTAGAAGGGGAAAGAGCAAAGCTGATTACTGCACAAAGAGAAAGCTTTCTCACACAATATAAATGCAACTAGACTAAACACAGCACTGGTTGCTTATCTATTTCTATGCCTATATGTTTTTCAAAAAACAAAACAGCTAACCTGATTGCTGTGAGCATTATGATTAAAAACAGATCCACAATCTAAATCACACTTAACTCATGCTAGTTAAAGTAATCTGGGTAACTGCAAGGCATTCCTTATCCTCACACATGGTGAATGTAAAAACTGAGACCTCAGGACATTTTAGCAAGTGACCCAGCCACCCAGGACTTCTTCCACTCAATTGAAATACCAACAGAGCAGGTTCCTCATTCAAAAGGCACAGCTGCAGGAAGAGTTGCAGCACATGTGCCAGAGAAACACAAATAATTCCTAGTAGCTGTTGGCCATACTGCCATACCCTGCTGGGCATTCAGGTTTTGAAAATACACTAGAACTGCAAGGCTCGCACAGGGCAGAACATCACAGCACTAAACAACAACTAGCAGGTGTCTTAGGATACTAATAATTCAGTGTCACTGTATCATAGACCATGTGTGCTACAATTTTGTTTTAACCCGCTTTCTGTCATGAGGTACTTCAAATAAATGCCAAAAAAAATCCTGTTAGTCACCAAGAAGACAGCCTCCGCTCAGCTGGAACGCAGCAGATGTTTAATATTTATAATAAAAGGTCAAGATTTAAGAAATATCATGGCTGGCTGAATAAAGGTGAGTTTCAAGTAGGTATTATGTAATTACCTGGGTTTGTGCAGGCTACTAAGGTAAATGTTTTCTTAAGCAATTATCATTTGAATTCTGAGTTATTTTCCACTATGTCCCACTGAGATAACATAAAATCTCTGTTAAGTACTGTGATCTCTAGTTCCCAGAACTCAATATATGTGTTGGTTGCCATTTCAGGTCACATATAGAAAGCATTTTAGAGTCTTATTGGTTACAAAGTGCACCTTTTAGTCCCAGTCTTTGCAAACATATCGATCATGAGCTGTTCCATCACAATCTTTCCTGTAACTCAAACTTTCAACAATTCACAGCTTTATCAGGAATTTCCCTCCCTACTCCTAGAAAAATTCACCATCTAAAGTTGGCCTGAAACCAAAGGAACTTTAGGCTGCACTGGTTCTTTCCCACTCTGTGCTACTTAATGAGTCCATGTCAGATTCCACCTGGGAGAAGAGAAGGACCAGTTCCCAATTAAGATCAGGTGGGTTTGGGTGGTGCACTTACACCCAGCCCCCAGCCCTCCCTGTGCTCCCAGAGGAAGAAAACATGGGAAGGGGGTAGGACAGAGCTGTTCAGGGGTTTTTCTTATCTGCAACTCACATCTGCAGTGACAGCAATGTCTGGAGCCAGTTCTTGGTTAGAGAGAGTGTTATCTCACTCCATTATGTTCCTATTATTTCATATTTAGAGTCCTCCTACCCAGCTCCAAAATTCTGCTGTTATGAAAAGATACTTGGGTTCATCTAATGCCTTATTTATGCCCCAATATCACATTCACTTAACTAACAGATGGTGGTTGATGAACCCTAGAAATTTTTAACACAGGCTTCTAGTTTTATTAATTTAAAAGTAATTAATAATTTATATATATACAATTAATATGATGTCCCTCTCTTGTTCTGACAGCAGTCAGAGAAGCATCCAAACCACATGAAACAATTGCTTCCAACAGCTGCCCAGAAATTCTTCTATCTGTCCCTGCCACTAAAGGTACTACCTGAAAACCGGTATTGCACAACTGGTGGTTTCCACAAAAGAGATGCAAAACTAAAGAAAAGGACGCAAGAATTTGTATGTAAGAAAGGCAGCATTAATTCTTACAGAAGAGATTCCTGGTACCCTACACTGGTTGTCTCAAAAAAATGAAGTGAGAAGAATCAAAATAAATCAAATCAACCCTCTATAGACTTATTGTCTAAAAAGCAGTACAGAGTTTTGCACAGAAAAATCGCCTTTGTAAGAAAGAAGAAACCTGGCAAAAAGAGGCTGGATTCAGAAGCAGCGCCAGGTAGGACTGATGATTCAGGCCAGGCTTTCAGGCAGAGGAGCTGTCTTGGAAATAAAAAACTGTGTCCTTCAGAGAAAAGGTGTTCCTGCTATAGTAGGGTTAAGACGAAATCTTTGTTGTTTGCTCAGTGTTGGGAACATTTAAATTATTTTCTCTTTTTTGTCTGCATAATTAAGGCTGGCCTTGATTGGCCTTCCAGCAACAACTGCAGTCACTCCAGTGGCTTCACACAGCTGGAGCAATGTTTACAAGGGTTGCAGAGCCGAGCTGTTCTCAGAACAGGCTGGGTGGGCTGGGAACAGGAGGCACAGAGTGTGCTCACCCCGCGCAGCAGAGCGGCTGTTCAGCAGCACCCACACCGCGCTCCGCTCCCAGCTCCCGCTAAAAGCCAAACATCCACCTCACTTTGTCAGGCACCCCTTGGTACTTCCTATAAATACCTTCCCATCAGCCTGTCCTCCCAGAAATGTCCATTAAATTACTTTTACAGCAGTGCAGAAAGGATTATTTATAAAGTCCCACATTAGCAATCTTTTCGGGAACGCTGCAGTAAGATAAAGGTAAAGGCACTTTTGAAAGAGAGGAATGCTTTCCCATCATGAAGCATTATCAAGAGAACATTATCTTTAATACTTTAATAGACTTGAGACAAAAGGCTGGATGTGTGGTTTGATTATTGGTATGAAGCGAACTGCATTTACTGTGTTCACAAAAAATTCCTTTAAAAAAACAACTTTCTTTGTGCCTCAGAGTGAAAAATTTATGTGGGGGGAGGGGGTAAGTTAAAAAAAAATCACAAGTTGCTGATCTTGTTCACTGTTGAGATACTATGTGGAAAACAAAGATAATTTTAGACTAAATATTAACATCATACTTCAAATGTACTCAAATGTGGCCAAAACCAGATGAGCTCATTCCACAAACAAAATCTATACTTGGGGCATATCAGAGCAAACCTGGGCTGTTGCTCAGGGCAGATTGCTGAGCCAGCCTGCGTGTGCAGGCCATGCAGGCAGAGGTTCAAGAGAACCCCTCAGCCGATACCCCCCTGTGCAGAGCTTACACACAGCCCACCCCACTGAACAGGGCACATTCTGCAGAGGGAATGAATACACAAAATCCAGACCAGTGTGAGACCCCTGAATGTGGAGCACAGCCTAGGCCATGTCACAGAGGTGTTCTGGAACCTCAACCTGAGCACCTGCTCGTGAGCATCACAAGGCAGGACAAAAGCTTTGCTTTCACATTTATGTCATGATGTCATCCTTACCATAAATTGTCACTTTCATTTTCATATCTAAAAACCCCAAAACAATTGCTTTTGGCACTACAGAACCACCACAGTGACGAGTACTAGTTTGGGTTGCTTTCTGTATTACTGATGGTTATCTATTTACAAACCTCACCACTGGTGGAGAAGTGAGGTTGAGATCTTGGGTTTTGGTTGCCATTCCTGAAAAATGTCTATTGGGTTTGGAGTCGTTGAAGGGCAGCAAGCATGAAATGTCTTTATGTAATTCCCAAAGCACAACAGCAGAACCCATTTAGGAGAGAAGAGAGGGTCACAGGTATTCTCTCAACGTCTCCCAGTGAGGGGGATTGTCACAGCAGCTACAATTCTGCACAGCTGCTGTCTCACAACACCATCTAAACAGGGATCTGCAAAGCACTGCGTGTTCCAAAGGTGCTCACAAAGAAAGGTACTGAAAAACTCATCTCTTGGGTTTCAGTGTTCCACTGCTGATTTGGGAACACACAATGGAGTGTTTCTAACATGAAAATTTAAAAAAACGCTCTATGGTTTATGTGGGTAAAAAATAAAAATGAATTATAAACCACAGGATCTTATTTTTCCTGGGTACACTGAACAATAGAAATAACCATTCAAGTGGGAGTGGGGATGGCAGTGGTTTTGAGCATTCAGGAAAAAATGCAAGTCCTCTTACACAAAGAGTTTCTGGAGTTCAATTTTCAGTGGCATAGTCTGCTACAGAGTAACCATTTTTTCCCTGTATAGTTCACACATTTTTTATCTGAAGTAAATATGAAGCAATATTTCTGAAATCAACAACAATACATAGGAATGAGAAGAATTTCTGAAGAGAGATGATGTGCTTGCTAAATAGAATTCAAAAGTTACTCTGATTCTGTAATAGCTCTTCTGAAGGATTTTTGACTCAAATTCCAGAGTTACAAATTCAAGGGCTCCAAGAGCCAGGAGTGTCTGCTTCATTACTAGCTCCATAATTATTCCTCAAAGTTACTTTTTACAGTGGCATCCACACAAATACTGCATGTTCCCTCTTACTAAGTCTTGTTTAAAGCAATAAAAACTGAGGTGCTGGCATAAGAAAAACTGTTCCTTGGCTCTTCCTTCTGATTTCAAATCCAATTTCCTATTCTGTATCTAGAGGCTAAACATCATTTATGCTCTATGACAGACACGCAATGAACAAACTGCAATTGTATCCAGTAACCCCTTCTTTCCCCCACTTTGGTTTATCCTGATTGTCTCAAAAAATTCTAGAGTCTATAAGTTATAATCAGCAGTGAGTACAGTTGCTGAGAGCAGCAACATGAGCAGAGCTGTGCTGGGAGCTGCATTCCCGCTCGCCCGACCGAGCTGCGCTCGGCTGAGCCTGGGCTGCCGGCGGTTCTGGGCCTGCCCAGCTCAGTCTGCAACGCACTCGGGCTGAGTTTTGTGCTTGTGGCTTCCCAGAGCTGCCTCAAGAGCAGCCTGCCAGCAGTGCTGCCCTCTGCCACCGGCAGTGTGGGCTGATGCCTCCTCGGCACATTTGCAACCTGCTTTTCCTGTTCAAAACAGGTCAGAAAATCATCCCACCTCCTAAACCATTACAAGAGTCATTAGCCTGATCATTGCAAACCCTCTGGAAGCTCCAACATCCAACGCTGAACTTGCTCTGTAGCTGGAAGATCCCCAGGCTGTGCAGTGAGCTCCCACACTGCAGCTGCATGGTGCTGTTTAGCCAGAGTAGCTGTGTCTGAAATGGAACCACTGGTGGAACTGGTGCCAGTGAACAGAATAAAAAAAAAAAGAAACAAACAACCCACAAACTCAAAATATTGCCTTCACTGCATTCACAGTCTCCTCTGTTGTTAGCACACTCTCTGGGATGTATTATCAGTGTCTAAGTCCATGGTCTTACAATTTTCTTTCTTCTACAAATTATCTCCAAAACATAACCTGAATATTTGGAATCCTTTCTTTTCTGGGGGCTTACTTTTTACGAGGTAAGATCAGGTCACTTTAAATAAAACTACTGACACGCTGTTATCAGTCACCAATGTCTTTTAGCTGAACAAAAAGATTGATTTTACAGACAAGCAGAAGCCACATTTCATTGAAAATATGGAGCCTGCCATCCCTATAGGCCTTCTCCTCCTCACAAGCAAGAGAAAGTCTATTACTGCCATGAGCACTACCAGGTGTAACTCCAGCTCTAACTCTAGGACACATCTCCTCATGGCCTGCAGATCATCATTCAACCTGTACTCCAGATCCTATCAGGAATATGATGTACCTGACTTTTGACCAAACATTTTAGAACAATTTAACACACACACACAAAGTACAGAGCATGGTAAGCAATCTGACCGTTTATATTCCCAGGCATAGATTCCTTGTCAGTAAAAACTAAGCAAAATTGATTGGTTTTCTAAGTTTTTGTGTTGCTTTTCAAAAAATAAAACCAAAACAAAATAACCAGCCAGCCAAACCCATCCCAAAACAAAAGAAAAAAAACCAAACAAAAACCAAAAGGTCCTGACCTTTTCAAGGACATTTTAATTTAATGCTATTGCTACAATTAATATTCAGTGTAGCTTGTGTGGATTTTCACAGTAAAGTTCACAGTTGCACAAGGACTGCATTGCATCAAACAAAAGAAAGGCACACCTAATCCAATGGGAATGAGTCCCACATTTTCAGGGCATGTTTAACCAAGAATTCCTTGGACTGAGTTGTAGTGACAAATGTTACACTCCAGATAAGGCTCAGACTGTCCTTTCCTCACTTTAACCTCTCATGCCCCGACCAGAGAGGAGGAAGGACCTGTTCCTTGCCAGCCTTTGCACCATGCCGTTCCACCACACCTTTGCATTTCTCCCACAGCAGAACTTTGTGTGCCTTCCATCCCTACTGAAAGCAGTCCCAGAGAGATCCCCAACACTGAATGAGTTCAGAAAACAGCAGAAAAAGATCTTACTCTTCCCCACAAGCCCAAAAGCTTTTATTCAATGCAGCAAAGACAGCTGAATTTTAATGCTGTTCCATTGCACACAACAGATTTTTCCAACAACTATCAGCTTTTTGGAGTTTCTCACAGAAAAATCCAGTAAGACTCTCCTTCCCCAAAATACATCATTTTTCCTCTCCTCAGTTGTTATGTTGTTTCCTTCCACCTCTCACCTATTCTTGTGGATAGCAGTAAGAAGAAATAGAACAATAGTTCTTTCATTTTGCTCTTGCATACTTTTAAGTATCATTATTTAAAACATATCTGGAGTAAAGATTTTGAATATTTTTGCACACAAATACAAATTTCAAAAGTTAGATTTGCATGAAATTCAAACATCTCAAGTTATTTTAGAGGGGAATATACACACACAAGTGATCCATGCCAGTAGCACATTAACTTTTCCCCTACCTCCAGCAAGCAGAAGATAAGTGCTGATAACAAGGAATGATTAAAAACAAATAGCAACAACAAAATAACCTTTCAAAAGTTACAATGTTGTAACAGCCAAGCTGGAAGGCAGGGACCAGAACAGGACATTGGTATAAACCGAACAATTGCACCTTCATCAGGTCTATTGTAAAAGCTGCTTTCCCAAATGAAACACAACATGTTCTTATTTTCACTTATTGCTCAACAAAAGAAGAATGTCTTAAAAGGTCTAGGAGCAGTAGAAGGCCCTGTTTAATGTCCCCAGACTTCAAAGCAACAGAAATTTACAAAGACGACTCCCGTGTTTGAGGGTTAAGGGTTGTGGGTGAGAGGGTTTGTTCCTTTTTCTAGCTAGTGGAACTGCTGGTATGCAACCCCCCACACTTCCTCCCTTTTCAACTTCTCTTGGAAAAATTAGGCAGTCCCAAAATGTGGCAAGTGCTGGAGCAACTCAAGATCTAATAGAAAACGCTAAAAACCTCTCCCCATTTTTACCCTTTTTTCTATATGATCTGCACTCTACAGTGTGAGTGAGTATCTCATGGGATCCTCCACGAGGAGAATTCCCAAAGTCTCTCAGTTTATGGTGCTGAACACAACCAAGGGAAATGCCCTGAGAGACCAGGTTTACAACCAACAAGAACAACAGACTCGTTTTCTGCCAGCAGTAGCTGACAGCAGCGAGGAGCCGAGGGAACAGCCTGAGAAAGTCCCCAGTATCACTGGCCAGGGACTATGTACAAATCACGAACGGGATGGGACTGCTAGGAACGTGCCTTGAGCTGTGTCATTTTCCAGCATCAGTCTCAGTACATGGTTATGACAACGGGAAGATGCCAGCAGCTCACATCCCCGGCAGCAGACCAAGAACTTAATGTTACAACTCATAAAGTAAGTTTTTTGACCAATCACACAAAGCAAAAGCACATTGACAGTAGTTCCATGCAATCGCTATAAGCACATGTACCTTCAGTTAAAACAATGCTTGCTTATTTCAAATACAATACCTGCTTGTAAGCCTTAGAACACAATGCACAGAGCTCCATTATTAAGCTTAGAACTTCCTAATATCTCGCTAGATATACTTTTCTGCAGCTTAGGAAATTATTCTAGGCAAACTTTAGTACACAGACCATTTGTCCTTAGTTTTCTACTTTTTACATAATTTTNAAAAGAAAAAAAACCCAACGAAAAAACAACACAAATAACTTAAGTCAACAATTTTATGAGCAGCAAAATGACCTCGGACTTTAAGACTAACAGACACCAGTGTATTCCCGGACCCTGGAGCTCCTGCTGCAGCTGCTGACAGGGAGCTCCCGGCTGTTTCCAGCCCCTTCTTGCCAACCCCGATGGAAAGGGGACATCTACCGGCAGCAAGAGATATTATCACACAGCTACCATTAAATCGGCAAAATTAGAGCGGTACCTTAGTAATGTTTACGGAAGGGAAGGCATTTTATTTAAACTCGACTTTATATTATCAGCAATCACACAGAAAGCCACAAACAATAGCTATTTAAAAAAACCCAAAAAACAAAAAACCATCATGTATTTAAAGTAAAACAATTATAATAAATAACATAGTAGCAAAAGAAATTGCAATTAGCAAGTCTAAATTAACATCCTGTCATGTGTATTTGAATATTTCCATTTCAGCTGCATATCCAGCTAAGTAATACAGTAGCCCTCACCTGCTCTTTTTCAAAAGCTTTATTACAAGTAGATATAAAAAGGCAAAATTTTAAATTGACTACAGGCAAACCTTGGCACATCAGGAATTTTCTGCTTTAGAATATTTCAAGTTTTCCTTAGATGCAATCAGCTTTTAGAAAACACTCCTAGTGATAGACTCAAAACACATTATAACAGATTTTGTCAAATACAGTTCTATGTAAGACAGGACCCAGGAGGTTAAACTGCCAGCCTTTATCAGCAGTTCATTTTAACTGACTGAAATAGAACAAATACTGTTTCAGAAATGAAAGTGCTGAAAAGCTTTTATTCTTTAAAAAATTTAAGAATTGAATTTCACTAATAAAATATTCGTTGAAAATATCTCAGTTCACATAAACAAACAAAATGTTTAAGCCTGTCTTGGGCAAGCCTGTTCTGCAAATGAGGAAACCCCAAGAAGAAACACCTGCTCTGGATGCACAGCTGCAACTATTGAAACAGAGAATGGCCATTACAAACTCTTCATTCTCATCTCCAACAAGTACAATAAGAAAAAACTATCTTCTTTCTAGGCTGGGCAGGAACATCCCATGGGATAGACCGACACAGAAATCATCTCCAGGTGAAATTATCAGTTTCAAGACAGTGGGAGCAGAAATGACTAAATGACTCCTCTCCAAACCAGCACTGTCAGAAGTGTGAAATCAGGAGAAGAAATACAATAAATGGTAATTCTGTTGCACAGTTACACAACACGGCAACAGAAATGCAGGTGAAGGAGTTTGCTGATTGCAAGCACAGAAAAACCTTCTTTTCGAGAATCCAATTTTGTGGCTGAGTGTGAGGACCCTTTCTTTAACAACAGCAAAAGTCAAATCAGAGTTCTTTACCAAACTTCACTTCCTCTTTGGTGAAACAGTTAAAGCTTAACGCTTTTTTTTTTTTTCTATTAAGCAACATACACTTAAAGACAGTGATCCCTGTGATAAGGCTTTGCAACACAGCATAGTCTAAAACTTCAATCGCAAAGAGTAAATGCATTCATGAAAGAACACAAAACACTCAGGGCTTACCCCAAGCTCCCAGCCTTCTCCAGTGATGGAAACCATCATCCAAACACGTGTGATGCAAGTATTTATCTTCCCTTTCTGGAGGAGAGCTCTTGGGCTTGAAGCCAGCCCATCATCTATAAAGCGTCTGCAGCAAAATTCGGGGTGAGCAGGGCCCAAGGGATGCTGCTGCAGAGGTGAAGCTGAGGGGCCAGCGTGGGCACAGCTCCGCTGCCTCACCTGAGGGCCCAGGCACAAACCCTGCGGGCAGCCCCGGCCGGGCTCGGTGCCGGGAAGCTTCAAACGCCGGGTGCGAGCCCAGCCCGGCCCCTCTGGCCCTGGAGCCGAACCCCGGGAGAACCGGCCCGCTCCGGCTCGGCCGTCCCCCTCTGTCCGAGCCAAAGGGCAGCACAAGAGGCGGCTGGCGGAGTTCGGTGCCGCGGGGCCCGGCCGGGACCGTCCCCTCAGGGGATCAGCCCCGGGCAGAGCGCGGTGCCCGGCCGGGACCGTCCCCTCAGGGGATCAGCCCCGGGCAGAGCGCGGTGCCCACAGCTCCGGGGCCGCGGGTTCGATCCCCGGTGGGCCAATCGCGTCACGGCTGGATTTGATGGTCACTGCGGGGAACATCCTGTGATCCTGAGGGATTCCTGCCCCAGCCACTTCCCTATGCCAGCAGCACTTGGTTTCTTAACGTTCCCCTTATTTTTCTGTCTTTTATTCCTTTATTTTAGGCAAGACCACAGCTTTCAATATGAGCAATAAAGTCAAAGTTCAGAGGAAGAGCATCCTCAGGTCTGGTCTCTTGTCAGCCCCACCTGGAGTGCTCTGGTCTACCCAAAGCACTGCCACTGCTCTTGCAGCCATTTTACACCAGTAACTGCTAAAAATTATATTCTGCTCCCATGTTCCACACGTTCGGTTTCACACACGAAACCACACAGCCTGAAACATCCCCAAGTTCACTTTCTAGAACTGGTTTTCACCATCTCATGCTAAACAAGGAATAAAACCGCAGTGGGTGATAGGTAGGTACAGATCCTGTGCGTGGCAGAGCCTGTTTGCAGTTTGTGACGTGGCCATGGGACTGCACTCCAAAGCAGAACTGTGATCGCTGCCAACTGAGCCACAAAGGTGTTAAACGAGTAGGGAGAGTGTTTACATCTAAATCATGGCTGATGTGACTGAGGTTCTCCATTCCAGCCCTGCCAAGGAAGCAGAAACCCACAAGTTCCATATGGGTTTTATAAGAGGAAAAATGAGAGTGTTCCAACAGCCTGCAAAGCTGTGACCAGCTGGACAGGGCAGACTGTAAGTGTGTGATAAATGGACTACACAGCCACCAAATTTTCCTCCAAGGCACAATGAGAATGTTAATTACCATTGTACAATCCTTTATACTATCCAAATTACTTTAAAAGTAAGATTTTTGATAGACTTCACAAAGATGAATATTGGAAACACGTTAGTGTAAGCACTCCCATTTAAAAAAATAAAAAATCCTTCCCTCCAGTTCCACCTGATTGTGCTGAAACTTAATTTGGGAGGTTTTGATGATGAAATGGTATGTGGCATGAGATGTGTCTGACTAGAGAGAAACACACCTTCTCTTTTTGATATGATTTCCTCCCCTTTCTCCATTTTCAGTACAAAAAGGCTGACTGGCTCTGTCTTGACTTAAATGTAGCATTTTGGGTTGCACAGATAAGTGAGTGACCCGTTAGGTCAATTAAATGCAAACATGAATGCAATTTCAAGTTCAATACTTTGTTTCCTCTGGCAACAGAAAGAGAACACTAAGCATGTAAACAGTTACATCATGTTGCCTAAAATGCGTTGCACTAGGAGAGAAACACGCATCATACAAATTTCTGGCTTACTAGAACATGAAAAAAGACAAAACCAAACCAAACCAAAAAAACCCTACAAGACCAAACCCCACAACAACAAAAAAACTACCACAACCCCCCAAAAAACAGAGATGTCCCAAAGTACAAATGATCATCTAAATCTAGGAGAAAAGTGTGTAAGGCTATTTCTCAAAGCATGATGCTCTGTGAGAATACATTAAAGCAAAGCATAAGTTACTTTCAAAAGGCAATGCACATTGTAAGCATCTCTTTTATTGTAATATAAAGAAGCATACATCATTCAGTTCTTTAAAGTACAACTCAAATTGTACACTAACAAAAAAAGATCAATTCAGACATCCATGAACATGTCAGCAACAGAATTCATTACATTTTGCTCTGCTGGTATTGCACTTGGAATGATTTAGAAGTAAGGCACAGTAAAAACAAAGTCATTTAGTGCTTCTACAGCAGATGTCTTTTTTTAAACACGTGCTACATGACGTAAAAGTACTTCTAGCTTATGTATATACACACAGAGGAAAAAGAAAAAAAGCATGCACTAGAGAATTCAGATTTCAACATATCTTGCTGTTTCATAATATACAAACAAAGTAGTTTAAAGATGTAAACAAATTGCATGCACATAAACTAGAGCAAAATCTTTAATACAGTATCTGAAAGCTATTATGCTTAAATAAAAAAATATAACTTATTAGTACTCAGGTTTATGTGCCATTTTTGTCCTGTAGAGGTTAAAAATATGGGGTTGGGGGCAGGGTGGGAAGAGAGGATTTTTCTGGTTTTGCTATTGGTTTTATTTTTTTGCTTTACACATTGGCAGCACTACACTGGTAAGAGGGTCAAATATGGCTTTTGCAAAACAATGTCTAATGAAAACATGAAAAAGCACAATTGGTTCAGGATCCAGCATCCTGATATTTTCCAGTCAAGAACAAAACAAAACAAAAATCAATGTGATCTATGCTTTGAACTGGGTAAGCCATGCATTCCAAAAGACCTTTCTAAAGACATTTAAACTCTACAAGAACGAGACACTTTGTCAAGTGTAAACTCTTAAAAACTAAACACAGAAGAATCTGAATGACTCAAGCATCGTTTTCCACTTCAAATGCTGCTGAGTAAGTTGCGCCCATGGCTGCAGTAGCTGAAGTGATACTGGACTGTCTCCAGAACTAACTGCATGCCAGGAGCAGTTCTGCTTCTTTTTACACAGGTATATTAGAAATTAAGTAAATTAACTGCACAATTTTTGGTTTCACTTTATCTTTGGCATAGGAGACGCCATTTTTCAAATAAAAAAGGACATGCACCGTGCTGCATTCCAACATGTTATGCTGAAAAGGCACATTTGTTGCTGCCTGGGTGGCAAGGGAAGACTTCTTATTTTGCAAAAGGCACGGTGTTGAGTGCAACATCCTTTCCTCATCCTCCAGAGAGTTCAGTTAGACCAGGTACAATTGTACACAGCGACTGCCCAGGAGCTGTCCGTTTCTCTCAGCCACTGCTTGCTTAGCTAGATCCAGGCTTGGAAAAGTCACCAACGCCTCGCCACTGGGCTGCCCACTAAAGTTGTAAAGCATGAGGATAGAATCTGCTTGGAGCTGCAATGGTACAAGAAAACAAAAGAAAAAAAAACTATTAAGACCAGAGACAACACCTGGAAATGCAGTTTTGTCATGCTGGTGCATTTTTTAGCACATCTGGCTCACTCCACTCCTGTGTCCATGCTGAAAATATTCTCCACATTAAGAATGGGAAGGCGAAGGAATCAAAGATTAAAGTAAATTTTAGCTTCCCAAACAGCAGCAGCTCTTACTCTGCTGGAGTGCTGAATATAGTGACGTAGACATAATTCTGTGCAAAAGTTTTGCTAGAGAAGCAATTGAGATTAAAGATTGATAAAAGGAGAGAGTTAGATGTTAATAGGATGTGAATGGAGCAAGAAATCCAGGCATGAATAATTCTTGTACTATATGGACTACTGGCCAAGTGACAAAGGCTATTAAGGCATGTCAATACTCTCACACAAAGTTAAAAAAACCCCAACACACATGCCAAAAATAAAAAAGCTGTATGAGTTCTGTGTTGGGAGAATGAGCTGAACTCAACACAGGCATACAGTGCAAGGAAGATTTTTCTGAAAAATTAAGTAAAATTTGGTGCAAAACTGAATTAAATAAATATTTATTGTAATTTTAAAAAGGCTAAGGAAAAGCAGGTTAGCAGACAAGATTATTTAGTCATTGGAGTTGATTTACTTTTGAGGGCGTTTGCCCTCATAAAGTCTTAAAAGGCAGTTCCAAATTGCTGAGTTCAATCAGACATTACAATCAGCCCTATTGTACCCCATCCATTTTCCATAAGATGCAGGAAATTCTTCCAAGCTAAGTTTGGAACTCCTCGTTGTTGGATAGAAATTAATCTCAGTGAAGTTTCAAAATGAGAGACTGAAGGATCAAAAGCTCAGCATACAAGGTTAGCTTTTTTGAAAAACAGTGTCAGACAAAGCAATGCTGGAAAACCAACCAGTTTTATGAATATTAATTCAAGTTAAGTTCATGTGACATATGTCCTCTTGAGTTTATAAAAGGTTAAAATATTTAAGTGTTTAATTTCTGTAGAACTACTTATATGTGTCTGGTATACTACAAGAAACAGCAGACTTCTCAGTTATTACCAATAGCATTTCATTCATATATCATGTCATAGCATATATCAGCTTTACATTCAAACATATGAAAATAAATCAAGTGCATGCCACAGCTTCACTCACCCAAACACTGAGAAGGAAGTAAAAATATTCTTAAAATATAAGCAACAGCACACTTGAGAAACCAAAAGCATGCATAAGACAGAACGAACTTTCTATCATTTCTTCTCAGAGAACTGAAGTTAGTCAAGAAATAGCATGCAAAAGAAATAAAAAAACAGATAAAATACATCATCTCTAAAACCCACTTCTAGTTTGGAACAATCTTGGTTTATTTCAGAGTAACCCTCTCTCAAAGAGAAAACTGTTCAGAACTTGGTTTGAGCTGCAAATCTGACCTAAAAGATGCTCTGCTCTAAACCAACTCTTTGCTGTTAATCCATATGGGATGAACTCATTCACCATCAGTCCAGAACAGAACTTTAATATTTCAGCTCAGTCAGCTGAAAACACACATGGAACACAGTTAGACTCTGAGCACAGAGTTTAAAAACATAGTTTAAGCAGGAGTATTGGTATGATACCAATGTAGGGATCTAGAAATTCATGTTATGAGAGCTGTACAGAAAGCAGAGAAGTCTACACATTCTGCAAGCAACATAATTAAAAGAGCTAAATGGACACCTTCAGTTTCATTTTAAGACATACTGGGTTTAAGTTCTTATTTATAGATAATTCTGGAGAAATAGATTTTGTACATGCATGTACATGTGTGTTTTAAAATTAGATTCAGATTCACACAAATCTTTTTCCTGGATTTTTTTTTTTTTCAACTCTGTAACAGTGGTACCTATATAATACTACTTTGTACCACTTAGAATTCAGACTGAGCTACTCCATGAGTTAGTCAAAGACTGTTTCCATGTCATACTTAGCAGAAAACAACTGCTGATCTGGTTTTCCAGTTAATCACCAGACCATGCAGTCCATCTGCTCTCTAAAGATCCAACACAAGTAAATGACTCATTTGAAAACAACTGAGTTGATGGTTAGTGAATGTACATTTGTCTGTGAAAGTAATCCTGTCAAGGCACATTATGTGACTGCCATTTTTAAACTGAAAGGTTGTTCTGTTTTTTTCTTAAGGAAAAAGAAAATATACTAACTAATCAGTAACCTTTTGAATGGAATACAGTAGTACTGTGGCATCCTGTAGTTCACATGACAAAATTTCTCTAAAAATTATGTGTAAGTGCCAAAGACGAAGGCAAATTTACTGTTAGCAAATCTAGTTAGTTGCATTAGAAAGTCACTATACCCAAAAAATGTAATAGTTCACGTTGCATTAGAGAGATCAAGAAGGAGACATATTTATCTCTAGCCTGTTATATGGTACGAAAAAGACACAGCCAGAGGTCTGGGGATTTTCACACACACATTTGCGTGTGCTTTCTAGCAATATCAGGGAGAAAAAAATAATCTCCTACTACTCTACTAAAAGGAAAATATTAGATTGAAAGGTTCACATGAGATACAAGCATTAACAAACACTTCTGGTAGCTGAACACACCATCTGAGCAGAACCAGGCAATCACTACCTCCACCACTGCTGCCCCATCAGCTACAGATCACAGTCAGCCCATTTCCTCGGGTTAGTTGATTTTTGAAGCAGGAAGACTAACACCAGGATCCCAATGCAAGCTACTAAGGGGGAAAGCCACAAGCAAAGATCTCTGTAGCACCAAGCCCTTCTTTCCCTTCCCATTCACCTCTGGAGGCCCAGGCTCTGGCAGTCACATCTTACCTTCTTCAGAAGTTACAAAGAGTTACAAACAGACCCACTCTTTCGGTGCTTGTAACACACTCCTGGCTTGATCGCTCAGCTGAATTAGGCCATTGTAGTCATCAGGTGCATACTACAGTACAAGTGTGACATGGGACAATCAGCAAGAGAAGGAACAGTCTGGCACAGCAAGCCACACAGACCATCATTTGCAACCACAATTAAGAGCATCAGCTATAACAACTGGCAGGAGACAGTGAATTGGATAGAAACTACTTTTATGTAAGATAAAAAATACATTAATTGCATTACTGGTTGTAGAAATAAAGTAAATGCTTGTGGGGAATGTTCTAAACTGTGTATTTGAACTGCTCCTTATCAAGGAAGGGAAATAGCTCAGACCATGAAGTGCTCCTTTTTTCCTTTTACTCATGAGATGGCAGCACCAGGTAACGAAACTCTTACATTTTTATAAGCACAATCACGAACCCAGGAATAGCTCTCACTGGGACAGATGAGCACCTTCCAGCCTGCACAATGAGGTGGGGGATCAGAATAATTGTATGGATCTCATTCAGGTCTTTTATGCACTCATGGAAATTAAGTGCAGCTTCTCTAGGGTAGAGTGACAAACACTTGAGGTGCAGATAATTCTTGTACTCCACAGACTACACCAATGTAATGAAAGAAAATCAATGCCCCAGCATGAATGCATTCACAAGGTAAAATAGCATTTATGCTAGTGTAGTGTATTTCTACATTGGAAAATAAAATAAAGTACACAGGGCAACTGCATCATGGCAGATTTGTAGAAGTAATATATTAAAATAAAAATAGTGGCTGTACAGAACAGTCACACCATCAAATTAGAACAAAACCCTCATATGTGAATCGGATTGGAGAATTCTTTGAGATCCTGAATATGAACAGTAATCACTCATGCTACTGGCCTGGTACAAATGACACATATAGTTAGAAAATACATCTTGGAGAATATGAAACATTGTTCTTAGCACATAATCTTTCCAAATCCGATATCCTGAAAAGGGGCTGAACATTCTTACACATGCTGCGAAGACTACTTGAGTGGTTCCTGTAATCCAGAAGACAAGAGTGTTTAGCATAACCTGAGTTGTAGAATATCTTTTCAGTGGCAAGAAGAGTTTCCTGTCTCCCCCCAGACAGACTAAAGCATCTAATGCTTTAGATGATTGTCAAATGCACACAATGTAGATACACTATGCTGCCTTTCCTTTGATATTTCCATAGTACAAAAAGTCTCCTGCCAGCTTAGGGAGAAAAGGGGTATATATGGGCATACAGAACACGTATCCATCCAAAGGGAAGTTGAAAAGGAAAACACCAACCATTTTGTACACACCTTTCACAGAAAATAATAACCAAGAGCCCAGAGAACACAAAAGAAAAGAACCCCCCAGAATTTTACTACTGAATTCTAGCCACATCTAAACCCATGCCATTAAGTAAAAGACAAATATAAGAAGTATTTTCTAGATAGTCTCTGCCAGGGCAACCAGACCGTGCAAATATTAGATTTATGAGTGCCCAGACCTGCCCTTGAAACAAATCTACAAAATGTAAGTTTACTCTTTGGAAGGAATGTCTCAAGATAGTACATACTTTAGATTATCAGTAGATGTACAGTAGACAAAGTTCTACAGTCTTACTCTTGTAAGGGACAGTATAAGTTACACTTGAAATGGAATAAACAATGTAGAAAATATGAAAGTTGAAAAAATATCCTGTACAGAGTTGTCAGAGCTTAGGCAAAGACCTAAAGAAAGCGAGAAAGAAAGAAGAAAAATAAATTCATCAAAAGACCTAGAAATAGAAGTAGCATCTAATCACAAGGATAGGTGAGAGACTGCAGTCAATTAAAACAGAAGCTGTAGAACAGTAAATTCTTCAAATAATATGAAAACTACCCTAACTTGCCTGAGTAAGCACATGATTGTGAATCTTTCTGATTGTGTCTGCATTTCAGAACCCATAAGAACAAAACAAGAACATCCAACCACATGGGACCAAAACAAGGGTAGCTGGTTAATCAAGATGTAATACACTATACTTGCTCCTTGAATTTTCTTTTCCTTCAACCTATTTTATTTCTTTGTTCTTCTCTTGCTGATAGAAATATGGGACTGTCTTCCCCTCACAGACTGTGCACAGATTTAACCAGGTCACTAACCAGTAAGTCATTGATTTCCATTTCATTTTTGCAGTTCCTACAGTGAATATTCAAAGCTCAGTCTAAAAACAGCACATACAAAGCAATCTAGAGAAAATAACCCAGTGCTAAAAAAAAAAAAAGCAACAAAACAGCATTGAAACTGGAAAGTATATTTAGACACACTCCAACTGGGAAAAAACAGGAGCAAATTATAGAAAAGGAAAATATCATAGGCAGAATGGCCACTTCAGGAAGGCAGCTGCAATTCTTGCCCAAACTGCCCATAAACTTTATCCCAAACTAGCTCCCAAGGGGAACTCTCAGACTCTGGAAAAAAGCCTAGCTAGACTAAGCCTGGAATATAGAGACAGATTTGATTGAACTACAACCTTTAGTACAAGAGTCAGGAGAAATACCCTAAACTGGCTTTGCCCCTAGAAGCACATAAATCACACCATAAGACTGCCAATACAAACACCCACAAATACCTGAATTCTGTGTGGAAGCGACACCACCTGAACCTTCTGTGTATCAGAGACTGAAACAGGTAATGCCTGTTCCAAAAATACAGAGGGTGCCACTTCAGTCTCTTGCTTCAGGCGTGGGAGGCAACAGAAACTGTGACCGCTAATTTACTGGTCCCAGTCTCAGAGATGTTTTCTCCACACAGGCAACATTTCCAGGTGGGAGATAAATTTAGGAATAAAGCAAAACAAGCAGTGTGCTCTATTCTGAGAGTGTGGGGGTGACTTCCAATCCCAGTAAGTGGAAATTCTTCCTCTACCACTTCCCCTGTCCCTTCCCTATTCAGAGGGTGCCATGCCTAGGACTGGCACATGGATGAGGGGGTATCCTCCTCTCAGGCCGCAGAGAATCAGATTTCAAAAGGATCCCAAAGGAAATAGAGAATACTTCTTTGTTTAAGCACACATTTCAGAGAAAGAAACTCCTAATCCCTAAAAAGTCAGCAACAATGAAGTCTGTTGTCCTGATACAACCGAGAAATGTCGTTAGTGCCCTTGGAATTTAGCCATCCATCCACTTCACTTCCTTATTACTGTTTTAACCACAACTCACCCTCCTCCCCTCCACCAGCAAGCCTTAAATTCTGTCTCTGAAGCCTTGGAGGATTAATATACTGCAAAAGCTCTTTATAGCTGCAGACAAAAAACACTTAATCCCAGTACAGGTTTAAAGAACACTATTTATTTTACACTTTTCTTATGTAGAAACATGTACACAAAGAAGTCCTTGCATTTCCATCACAGCCTTTTTCAGCAAATTCAGGGGGCTTTTAAAAAGTTCAGATGGTGACCATGGCCCCTAAATCTTAGTCATCTTCTAGTTTGGTTTGGTTTTTTTTTTACTGCTATACTTACACACACCTTACCTAATAGCAAGTCTGCTTTCTAAGAACTAATCCACATGGCTTTTTCCAGGCCAGCGTGAGTTCACTCCACATTCATGCCAACCTCCAAGAAACTGGGCAAGTACTACTAAAGGGGGCTGAATCCTAGCCAAGACAACAGCTGTGAACTGGTTTTTGGTCAGCTAAGACCACAGGCACAGCTGAACTGCATCTGCTTTTACATTAACCTAACAGCTCTTTTCATGATACCAACCCTGCATTCTCGGAAAAGACATTATTGAAAAACCACACACCAAAAACCTCCCCCCCCAACCCAAACCAAACAAACAACCAAACCAAACCAAACAACAACAACAAAAAAGAAAACTGAAAGAGAACCCCTACCCCAAAAGAGTCTCCAGTATTTGGAGACTAAAATGTTTTGCATTGATTCCTTTAGTGGCTAAATAGTAAAACCCGTGAAGTGTTTAGCCACTAAATAAAGAAAAATAAAAATACTTTATGAAAAATGTTGTTCTGCTATGCACCAACTTCACATAAATCCATCACAACTCGACTGCTACCCCTGTTCCTTCATTATTTACCAGAGTTCTCTCACTGCTTCTGCAGCTGTACAGAGTGATGGCCTGAAGTAACACTGAGGAGTTTTGCTGTATGTTATTATCACATTTGCACCACTTCTTCCTCACTTTACCCCATGATATGAAATATGAGTTACTTTTCTGAATTCCTGAAGAGTCTCCTCACAATCCCATCCATGGATCCCTTACTTCAATATAAAGCCCAGAGACCAGGAACTGCTGAGCAGCTGGTGAATGGCATGGTGAGGGTTTTGTTGTTGTTTTGGTTGTTTTGGGGTTTGTTGTTTTTTCAATGTGGCTTTAGTTGGCTTGGGTTTTGTGGTTTTTAGCTATCCTTTAGTTATGTACACAGCATATAATTGGACTCAAATCAATGACGCTACTGCTTTACAGTATAACTAAAAAGCAGTTTAATGTGAATTACTGAATCAGAGAGTACAAATATTAACTCTTTTGAGGATTACAGTACACTACAATATAGAAAGGTGATGGGGAAAATTGCCATCTCCCTGATTTACTATTGAAATTCTTCCTGAGTTTTTCAATTGCTTAATCCAAGTTACAATAAATACATGAAAGCTGGAAGGAATTTTCACCAATAAAAACAAGAAAACAGAACTACAGGAAGAAATTGAGCTGCTGAAACACTAAACAAGAGGCTAATGCTAATAAAATTAAATTAAAATTAAAATGCTGATCTGCAGACTTTTAAATTATTTGTTTTTAGAAGCATGTACTGATGTTGAGACCAGCTTGTGGAAGCCCATGATATCTCTTAAGAGGCAGGTCTGGTATGAAAAGTGCCTTCACTTAAGTAGCAACATGTGCACACATGCAATATACAGAGCCCATGAAGCCTGAAGGAAAAATTCAGAGGAGAATAAAGCAAGAACTAAAACTCAAACCCTATTCCTTCCAGACAAGGACACACAAAGACAAAAATCACCCTTCAATTTCAGCATCTCCGATCTGGTTCCCAGAATACCAACACTGAAGACCATTGAATACCAATATCAATTAGCTGTACAGAGATTAAAACCATGCCCAAACCACTGATGATTATTAAGGGCTCACTTTATGAACGAGCAGAAGCACCGTGCAACAAATCCTTGGGTAGCAGCAGAAAATGAGAAAACAATGTGAAGAGAGGGGAGGAAAAAAGAAAAAAAGATTCGTTATTGCTCCAGAGATGTAATATTGTCCTATTACAGTAAGTCACCATCTCTTTTTCCCCTGGAGGAATGAATGAGTATAAAATTAGCATTACCACATGTGAGATTACAAGAACAATTCAAAAGCATTCCTGGTTCTTTTATAAGATTTTGAACCTGATCTCATTTGGACAACATCTTCTAAAGAAATCAAAGAGGCAACCAATTTAACTGATGATCACAGGAAGCTGCAGCAGCAGAATATAAGTTTCACCTTGTGGCAAAATTTCTGTTCCTATAACCATTTAATTGTGCAATACAAACACCAGGAACTGCTCTCCAAATGCAGAAATGAGGAGAAGAGAAAACTGAGCATGGGACACAAAGTCCAGGTTCACTAAGCTGAAGATTTAACAAAAGGCAGAGGTGCTAGAGGTGGTCACTGACCTGTTCCATGCATGGACAGGTTCAGGCCACATTTTTCAAAGGTGCAGTTACACTTCTAGCTAAATTTCAATTTAGCGAATAGGCTTCCACACTTAAGGTTTTAATACATCCACCATCTATCCACCAAAACCCCCAGCCAGTAGAAAACAACTAAAAGGCAAAATATTGATGGCTAAACAATAGGATGAATATTTATTACTTTTCTGGGTATCATGAAAGCCACAAATAACTGAACTTGGTTTGAACTCTGGAAATATCTGTGGAAGAAAAAGCCCTAAAATACAACAATATGCAGTTTCTTTTTACTGTTTGCCAAAATTTACCACACTTTTTATGTGACAATCTTTTTCCACCGAAAAACTGAGTATGCAAAACTGCTTTCAAAACATAGACGTAATGTTCAAAGAGAAGACACAACAGGTAGAGCACTGCATCTTCCAAATACTCAAAACTTGGAACATACATATTTGAGCATCTGTTCTCAGTCTACATTCATTTGCATACCAGATATCTGGCTCAACAAATTAAAGCTAATTGTCTTCTAAGAATCCAAAAGTTAAAAAAAAAAAAAATAAAGGAAGAAAACATACCAAGCCAGAATGTTTCCTATTACCTCTTGCAATATCATTGTTATCCCAGAATGTTGGAGGACAAACATGCAAAGATTATTGTCTTTTTACACAAATCACTTATCCACTTGCAGTGGTTTGAGAGCCACAAAGAGGATTTTAGGTCAGAGCTTCCAAGCAGTACCCAAAAGGGCAGAGCTGGAACTGTGTAAGTGCTGTTACCCACAGGAGTTAAATACTCACCAGAACATAAGAATTCAATTACCTTTCCTTTTAGCAAATATGTCATGACCATGGATATAGATACAGTATGCTCTGAGGCAAAAGGCAGAAGACATCAAATAAGAGCTGCTGGAAAACAGTGTTTGTAGCTGGTGCCTCTTTTTTTTTAAACTTGTCAAGAAGATAAATTTCTGTTTGCTCACCTGAGAGGATTCCATCAGTCCATACTAGCTAGTCCAGACTAGCATTACCTACAGTATATTTGCTGTCAATATGGACAGCATGGATAATACAGATTTCCTTTAATTTGCAATGTAATACAGCTCTAATGAAACATGTTTCTGCCTGTAACCAAAATAATTAGCAATTGAAACAGTGTTTGACCAAGACACCTGTGACTCTCCTTTTGCAAGTCACCACACCCAGCTCACAGCTCTCTGTATTAGAAATCAGCAAACTTTCAGTGTTGAAGGTCAAACACTGACCCTACCAAAAGGCTCCCACCACCAAGTGGCCAGGACTGAAAACTTTTGGCAGCCCCCACTTTCCTGTGGCAGCCCCTTCACAGCCCCACTCACATTGGGGCTCTGAGGTCTTCAAACTCAAACCTCAAACCCAGACACCAAATCACTGCTCCCAGATCAGGATTTGTTTATTTAATAAGTAAGGCAAATCGTGTATTACTCTTCAGTCTGCCAGTAAAATATACAACATGCAGCTTGCACACTTGTTTGGCAGTTTCCAAAAGCTCTTGCTTGCTCAGTTTGACCTCCACTGATCAATACTCAGAGGTCCAAATATGCTCTCAAGGAGAGGGCTGCATACTAACCTGGTACCCCTGGAAGAAACTGAGTATCTCCTTCATTCCTGTGTTATATGGCAAGCCCTGCATCCGGACTAAGGCTCCAGGCTGGGGCAGGATCGGAGTGTGGGTGGCAGTGGCAGCAGCTGCCACAGCTCCTGGAGGAGCTGCAAGGTACCCCACCGTGGTAGGAGATACTGGAGGACTGAAAGAGAGAGAGGGAGCAAAATTGTTACAAAAAAACAATAACTGGTTCTACTACTCAGAATAGGCAAAGATGAAACTGAAAATTTAGATTTGAAAAATAAACCAAATACTACAGAAAAGCAAAGAGTCCTGATTTGTGGACTTTCTTAATTTCTCTTCAGCATCTCATTATTTATTTTTAGAAAAGAGAGGGAAGGGAAAATAGCTAACATTTGTAGTTAAAGACATAAGGAGTGGCATTTGTTATTTCACAAGGGAGTAGAAAAAGTAGCTGCAGATCACTTGTTTAAGATCGTTAATAAAACCACAAAGAAATAAAGGGGAGGGGTGAACCATAGTAGGAAAAGGAGGAAAACACCCAAATCTGGCATTTCTGAGCCACAAAAGAGTGAGTAATTAGCATCTCCATCTCTGGTCAGGGCCCATTTAGCAAATTACCAGATACTCAAGCTAGCAAGTGTCACACAAGCCTAGGAGCTATCAGTGAACAAGCTATTTCCCCACAACCCCTGTACCAGACTTCAGTGACTCATGCTGATACCATCTGTGGGAAGGAAAAAGGTGGAGATTTGCTTTGCTTTTACATGTAAAAATGGTCTTTGGTCTCACTGATGTACAAAATCGAACGTAGTACACACCTATGATGAGTCTTCCAGCATGAAAACAGTATTGTAAGTAAAAGAACAAACTAAGAGGTGAGGGTAGAGGTGTGGATTGACACAGCTTCTCTTCTGGCCAAGAAATAGAACTGCCTAGATGACATTGTCTCAGTGCCAAAAAACCCCTTTTTGGCCGATGTCATCACGAGATTCAAGCAGAACCTACAGAGGAGATGAACCCCCTTACAAGGTCACAGAGAAACAGTTAAAATGGTTTCTGCCTCTGCTGCTGAACATTAAGTTCCCAGGACTACCTGCACTAGAAGTACAAATTTAAGAGCTGTTCAGAGGTGACCACACAGTCACCACCTGCACTGGGATGAAAGGTCAAGAGGAGCAGTGAAATCTCAGGGTTACCTGGGATAGTAAGCTGTGTAGTTCATGTAAAGCTGAGCAGCCTGGGCTGGGTAGTAGGTAACAGTTGGAGGAGCAGCTGCAGAGGCCTGGGGCGTCCTGGTGGATGGCAGGAGGGCTTGTGGCTGGTAAAGGGCTGCTGCCTCTGCTGGGATCACAGCTGCTGTTTGGAAAGCAGCATAAGCTGGTGGAGAAAGACCTAAAACCAAACCAGGACACAGCAACAAAAGCAATCAGAATGGAGAACTCTCAGATGAGTAACTCCTCTCCTACAGCAATGTGATTAAAACCATCTGGGCATGATTGATGAACACTTGAGCAAAGACTGTTCTCTAGCCTCTCCCCTGGAGACCTTTGTTACATTGCCACAAATAACAACCCGGGCATTTGGAATGAGTAATTCCTAAAAGTTCACAGCTCCTAGATCTGAGCAGCCTTGTCTATATGTAAATGGAAAGTAGGGAACTTCAGAGTTAATAAAAGAAAGCATAAAGGCATGTGCATAGAGAAAGCAGGCGTGCACACCAACACACCCTGGTGTTTTCTAACAGAAGTTGTACTCTGTGGGACAAAAGCACCATAATAGTGCTTGGGCATCCACATGGATGCACACATGGGCATCCATAACTGCTGACCATGAGACTTCATGTATAAGCTTCCTGTGACTTCAAAAAGTATTTTTAGGATATAGCAAATGGAAGGGAGAATACCCCACTAGATCACTAGTCTGATGCATTTTGATGAACAAATACCTAATTTGTACAGGAACAATAAACTTGGCTTGGTGTGCAGTCAAATTGGTTTTATGTACTATATTTGGTATCTTTTTACTATTTTGCAAATACACATCAGTATCTGCTTTGTGATTTGGTAGTGAGACTAATTAGAACAGTACAGTAAAATTCCATTATAGCTCCTCAGCAAGGTTCACTGTAATCTTAAAATAAAAAAATTAAAATCCATCCAACTTCACCACTCTATGGTTGGTTAGTATATCATCCCAGTGGTTGTTTTCCTTCAAAAATAAGCCCAAAGAGTACCTTCTCAATGCTCTGAGGCAAGATAGCAAGAGCACTCATCGGCAGCTGGAATATAGAACTTCTCCCCATTTTAAAAATCCCTCTCATTCAAAGTAGGTTTCACTACAGGCAAGTCTACTGCAGAGCTCAGAAGAACAGTACACCCATAAAAAGCAAAGTATGCAACAATTTCACTGGCAAGGCCTTGCTGCCCTCTACTCACCACCGAAAATACAATAAAAATGCTTCTGATCAGTCCCATTATTGCCCAAAGGGAACAATTCCAATCTTAGCATGTACACAGATGGATGATTATTGATCATGGCAAAACCCGAGTCAAAAGGTGAAAGGCCACAAAGCTTCAGCACCTACCACATATCAGCCTTTAGCAGCAGAGAGCAGAAGAATTGGAGACTTACATGGTAACTTACATGGCGGTGGGGATAAGCCACTACGATTTAAAGTGCCACCCATTAAAACAAAGTTCATCTCCTCTCCAGAACACTGGAATACTTCCACATAACGGTCCTTCATCATTTTTTTGTGACATTTTTGAGCCACCATAAAGGCTTTGTCAGCAGATTTCATTTGGATAAAAGCATCACCTGACGGTCGTCCCTAGGGGAGGCGGGGAAGTAACTGTAGGTCAATCTGTTATGAAATCACCCAGATCACAAGAAATGCAGAAAGGACTAAGATCAAACATCTACTGAAAGCCTGTATCATTATTCTGCTTCTGGCATGAGTGACTCACAACTCAACAATTCTATTTAGGAGCAGAAAAATCAGGACTCATGCAACAAGTGCCCAGTTAACACAATGCTACTTCAGTCCTCTGCAGAAAGAAACAGAATCATGTAGCATGGAAAAAAATTTGAAGGTCTCTCATCCAAAAGCTGTTCAAAGCAGGACATACTTTCAATTTACGTCAGGCCACTCATGGCCTTCTCCACTTGAAATCTGAGCATCTCCAGGGGTGAAGGTTCCATATCACCTCTGGGAACCTGTTCAGGTGCTTAGCTAACTTCTCATTGTGATTTTATTTTTTCCCTTTTCCTTCAACTGGAATGGGTTTTTTTTGGATGCAGTTTATTCACATTGTCTCTTACTCTTTTGCTGTGAAGCTCTAGGAAGAGTTTGGCTTTGTCTTCCCTACAACTACTTTCAAGGTAATACTACAACAGCATAAAGTTCCAGATCCTTTAGTAAAGTCCATAGCTGCACTGGAAGTTGATTTCCAGGTCTGATTTTCTGCAATCTGACAGATATACCTGTCTATATAAAATACAAAAGAACTTCCTTAACCAAAATGATACACCAAGAAAAATCCCTAAACAAATTCAGTAGATATCTCATTTGTTTTCTTTAATACCTCAGTATTTCTGTCATTAAGAACTTACTTTTAACACAAGACAACAGGGAAAATATCTCTATGATCACACCATTAAAATACACCCAAACCACAATTTTTAATTATCAACTCTCTTTAAAGCCTGAGCAACTGCTAACAAGTTAGAAAAACCTAATTTTGACACAAAGAGCACTCAAACAACACAGCAGGAACCCTGAAGCTGACGGAACAGCTATGCCATCTAAAGGAGAGATTTCTGTTGTGTATCTCCAGCCTCTGGCTGAAAACAGCTTCCAGGATAAAGTTATCATTCAAAGAACGAGCTTCATCTGCCCCAGGCTGATGCATATATACATACAGAGAGAGAAAAGCAAGGGTATATGTAACAGGGGAACAGAAATGAGGCAAAGACAGATGAAGAGAACATCGTATTTTCCCAAGGCTGGAGAAGACTAAAGCCAAGATCAGGTAAGCTGCCCTGACTTCTAACCTGTTCAGTCAATGCAAAGTTACCCCTCCCATGCAAAACACTGTTACCTGCTGATTAAGAACCATGTGAACTCCATGGGGCTTGATATCCCCCGTGGCATCTCCCATAAATTCCAAGATGTCATCAATGCCAGCAGTGTAAGGAAGACCTCTGAGCCGCACACAGTCGCGAACGCTGCCCGTGGCAATGGTGTATGGTGGGGGTATGACTGGAATGATGGGAGTTGGAAGAGTTGGAATAAGAGGTGTTGACATGTATCGATTAAGGACCTGTTGGCACAAAACCCACAGCAATGCAGATTTATAACCACCTGTCTGAGCACAGAGCAGTTCTCACAACACCATTTCCAACAAACCCTTCTTATGCCAAATTATTGCAGTTAGTGTCCTGTTGGGCATTTGAAAGTTTCCAGCTCAGTAAGGGAGAGGGGAAGGCTAACAAATTCAATTTGCCGGACCCCAACAACAGACTTTTCTCATGTCAATATAAAAAAAGTTACAAGCCAATTACTGTAGACAGTACAGTATATACTGTTTATAGTATCTCAAAAAGGAACATCCGAAATCACATCTGTGCTAATAAACCAGTATTGCCACATACAGTTCTTAGTTAAATCAGGGTAAATTAAAACCAGCCATCTTAAAAGAACTGAGACCTGAAATAGCTAGTAAGTAAAAGCACTAATTCTAATTTAGTCTAAAATCTGTTTGGTTAAGTGAGGGTGCTTATTTTTTCAGCCCCAGTGCTCATCTCGAAGTACAGATTTGCTGAGGAAAAAATAAAAATTAAAGATAAGAATATAGGAGACTATGATCTCAACATTTTCTCTTGACTCATTTCCAAATGACAAAGGGAACATATGACACATGTAGGTGCTTACTGCTGAAAACCATTTTTAGTGATGATTATCACAAATAAGTACACTCTACTGAAAGAGGGACCAAAAAACAGGTTACAAATCTTCAGTTTTGTTAAAAGTGATTCGGCTTAGGGAGCTTGTTTCAAGAATCTCCTTGTAACGCATTTCAGGGGAGAAACCTCTCTCAGTTGTGCGGAGAATATTGCAATTACTTTGTACTAACACTAAATGGTTTTACCAGTTTAAGAAGGTAATGATGGTGAAGGATAGGGGAAAAAAGGAAATATATTACCTCAGGAAAAAAAAAAGAATCACCTCCCTTCACCAAAAAAATTAATATACATTCTCTTGATTCTTACTTTCCAAGAAAGCAGTTGCTCATTTCATGCATCCAGATTTGGATTTAATATTAGAAATTCTGTACACGGAGACTAGCATTTAAAGACAATACTGCAGATTTTCAAGAAGTATTACTACTATACTATCAATCTACTATATTTCTAGAATTATTTCTGTGATTTCAGTCAACCTTTAAGGAAAAGAA
>VYZP01037717.1:0-13615 GCA_013400635.1 Hypocryptadius cinnamomeus | reverse complement strand
TGTTCCCTGTTCCCTCTTCCCCTTACTCCCTTACTTCTTATCCTGAAGCAGTAGGGTTGAAATCAAAGTTAACTCAGTAATTATATATTTGAATTCCTTTCAGTCTCTTAGGTAAATACCATCTGGTCCTGATGATTTGTTACTTTTTATCGATATGTCTAAAATCTCCTCTGCTGACACTTCATTTTGAGACTGACATTCAAACACAGAGAAACAACCAAATTTCCCATCTTCACGGGGAACATGGATATGAAGAATTCATTTTTCTTTTCTGCTATGACATTATCTTCCTTGTATGATTCTTTTACATCTTGGTCATTTGTAAATCCCATAAACTCTCTGGCAAGTTTCTTGCTTTTGATGGATATGAAAAACTTTTTATTATTACTTCTTTTATTTTAGAAACTTCAGCAGCTTGTTTTTCACACTAATCTTTTCATCCCATTTTTATTAAGTTTTAACATTCGACTTGTCCACAGTGAAGCCTTTTTGCTATTTTCATTGAGTGCACATGCCTTCCACTTTTGAAAGATATTGATTTATTTCTAAACTAAACTGGAGGGGGTTACTTTGCTTTGAAGGATGACACAAATGAAAAAAATATGGGGGAAACAGAAGAAAAAGAAAAAAGAGCTGTTTATGTCAAGGAATGAATTTCAGAGGACTAAAAAAAAACGGAAATAAGAAATAAAGGAGATTAATCATATAGTTAAATTTACCCTATATCTAATGTCGGGTTATGAAGCTTTTTTTTTTTTTTCCTTTTGTTCCACGTCAGTATTTGCAGCGGCTGCTCCTTAGAGAAAGGACACTGTGCATGCTGTTCTCTCAGCCACAACACTATTTCCTGAAACATTCCTGATGGCAGCTGGAACAGCCCACCTTTACATGGCTGCACTAAGGTGTGTCTTGGATACTTTACAGCATTTGTACTTTATAGTCTGGTTGTGTTATTCTAATATTTCTCAATAGCTCAGAGATCCTAAAAGGGTACAGCCAGACCATCCAGTCGTCAGAACTAAATTTCACAACAATCCATAGCCTGCAATTCAAAGCCATCAGTTTTTAAGTCCATTTCGAAAGGCCTCTGATTTTTTAAACCTAATACAGCCATTCCCTGTCAATTGAGAGGAAACAGGTCTGTAAGTAGAAATTAATAAATGATTAGAGGGTATCCCTAAAAACTGAATAGAAACCTGATAATATTATATGTTGAATTCAATTCAGAGGTGCAACTTCCTAATACTGACAGCTATTGTCTGTTTATTTAATATTTGGGTGGTGGTTGGTTTGGGGCTTTTTTTTCCTTTTGGTAAATTCTTGTTTTCCAAGCAATATTTAAAACAGTATCATAAAGCTTGTCAGTACATGCTTGCTTTATTTTAGAAGTTATTTATGCTGCAAATCAAACTAGAAGTAAATGCATAAACAACAGTTGCATACAAAGTAAATCAAGAGTTTTTCTGACATAAGGTTCTAAAGGCAGGCACCAAAATGGCATAACTAAGTTCAGCACCATGTTTCTGAAGGGTTAAGTATCTGTGGATACTTGTTATATATGACCCAAACTGGGAATGCCGAGCAATTCCTCAGAAAACCCATTCTCTTTCTCTTAAGACTTGCTAAGAGTTTGGGGCTCCGACTGAGCAACTTGTTTTTTGAAACATTAGGGAGAGATGCTAACACAACCATTTTGTATACCAAAATGCATAACCATTTTTACAGCGATTCTATTTAAATAATAACAAAAAAATCTTCTATCTCTGCTAATGAATGTCATTGATTTGATATCCTTGCTTTACCAACCCACAAAATATTTGCTTCAGTTTTCTAATGGAATGTTGCACTGCAAGGTGTTTAGATTGCTTCTGTAAACCTCACTAAAAACCATACATTTCTGCTTTTGCTGAACTATTTTCTGGACCTAGAATATAATGTTCTCCCTGTATAATTGGATGTGTGTCTGGGAATGTGAGTGGGAAATGGGAGACCTGCTTGAACAGTGGAGGATGCACTGCCCTTGAAAGTACCTATCCTTGATCACAATTATATCCTTTCCATAGGGGAAAAAAGTTTGGGCTTGGAACTTTTGGGACAGTTAACATACCCTGCCAATACAACCTATTTAAATTGTAAACTTCTGCTGGTAAAAACGGACTAATATCTACATTTATATAAATGCTATCATAATGGATGCTTTGAGGCTTTTTAGTAATAAAAAAGATAAATAACAAAATGAGGAAATTTCTTTTTCTGAGGGAATAAAAGATATCTCACTTTTAATATTTTTGTAATGAATCAGAAAGAAAAATAAAAAAAATTGAATGTAATATTAAAAAAAATTCTTTAGAATGAGACATTTCTTTAATCACTTTTCGACTGAGCTTTTTTTGTTTTGTTTTTTGTACTAAATCTGAAATGCACAGTTTCGTGTTGTTTACCTTTACATACTGAAATCTGACCCTTCCAGGTAAATGACACAGATTCTGCTCAATTTCATGTAAATACTCTAACAGATTATGTTTCCATATTGCACCAAATGATATGCAGTTGCTGAAAAATCGTGTCACTTGAAGCTTCATTGTGAACAGCACACCTCATCCACTCTTAAGAGAGTATAGGATAATCAGAGCTATGCTTTCCAGGATGCTGTGAAGCACAAAAAAAGATAATCTTTTAGCAAAAAAATTACCCAAATCAGTAGGACAAGTGTAAAATGTAACCTTCAACTGCCTGGTACTCCACATTCCAGTGATCTCTATGGTTTGTCAAAACTTCTGCAGAAGCCTTCAGATTTTATAACATATTTCTTATGGCATCTCTTCAAAGAGGTGAGGCAAATTCCTACATATTTTCATAGAAAATGTGTCTTGTGTTCAAACACAAACTAAATAAGCCATACACAGAACCTAAAATTCAAAAGAATGTTCTGGTAGCTAATTAGTTCTTGATCCTTAATTACACAGTTATATTTAAATAAGTGGTGACACACTATGAAAAGTTTGGATGTATCAACTACTAGTATTACTACCAGTAAGAAGATAAAAGCAGTTTCAAGTTTGGGAGATGCATTAGAAAAAAATATTTTCTGTATAAATCTCTCAAGTTTACTGCCAAGCCTAAGTGAATTGCCCACACAGGTATGGGGCAGAACTGCTGTACATTCCAGGACTACCCTTATTCCCAGGTTTGTGCCCGAATAACACAACTCTTTCTCCTATTCCTGGCATTGACTGTTGCTCCTGTAATTGCCTTCACTGTTACGAGGTTTTTTTTTCCTTTCCCTATAAAAGAAATTACAGCTTGTCTGTGCAGAAGATAAAACCTGAGTAACTGCTGTACCAAAGAAATGCAGCAGGTTTTGCAATAATGTGAAGAAGGGAAGGTATGTGACTTGCAGGCAATTAAATACATTCGACACACAGGCCTATGGAAGAGCCACTTATTTTTAACTCCTTTTAGTTATTTTTCTCTAAAAGAAGGGCTTTAGCCCCCCAGCTTCTCTCTGAAGAAACTTTGAGACCAGCCATGACAGGACTCATGTTGTTAAGCCTGCTGGGTAGCGCCAGTACAAAACGTGATGACAGAGTCACCCACAGAGAGAGCTGTCTTATTTATCGCCATGCTGGCAAACTGATGCACTCCTAGCAGTAGTAGTTTTCCCTGTAATCATTTGTATTATTATTTATAACAAATTACATGTCAAGGACACAATGGCAGATCGGTGTATCCCATTAATTTTTTGTATGAGGGGTGGAGAGAATAAAAGGCTATTACTGTTACTAGAAATGCATTGACAATTTACTTTACCTGTGAACTGAGAATTTCTTTGCATTAAAACTTTTATGAGACAGATAGAACAGGAAAGAGACAGACTCAGACAGACTTAAGAGATGGAAGGAGAAAAAAAAGGAAGTGGGAGATTGAGGCTTGGAGAAGATTCAGATTTGGGTATGAGTTGAAATGGTATCTTTAATTGCAGCATATTTACTAAGAAAAAGTTTTCTAGTTTTTTTCCTAGAAAAAAAAACAAAACACAACATTATTAAATGCACATTTTCCAAGGGATCTGCTGATGAATATTTAGTTCAAGATAGCCTACTGATGACAGTAGTAGATGACATCTGTTTTTTTAAGAGGATGATGTAACATTCTCTGCAAGGAAATGTTGTAGGTTGCTGGTTTCAAGCTTTATGCAAGAGTTAGTGAGATTCATGGAAGGAATGTGTCCTAAACAGAAAGAAGGGGAGGCAGAGGCAGTTCAGAGCAAGGTTTAAGCATCAAAATGAGTTTAATAAGCAACTGAGTGCAAGAGAAGAAAAATGTGAAAACATTTGTGAAAGAAGTAGGGGGAGGAAGAATGAAAGCTTGAACTGTGTGGCCTGTGTTCACACAAGATGATTGTAATTGTCCTTTTTGGCCTTAAAAATCCATGAATCTATGAATGAATGAATGAATCTATGATTCTGGGACAAAAGCTGAGAGAGAGTTCAAAGATTGCAGGTCCAAAGTCAAACTCATCAGTGAAGACTTATGAAAAGACATGATTGATGACAAACCTTGTCCTTAGATTGTACGTGAGGCTACTGCTTTTTAAAAGTGACACTTGTCACTTTTCCATCTCAGCAGGAGGAGAAGAAAAACATATATATAATCTTTGTCAACATCAATTTTTCTTTCAGGTTTATTGCAATCATAAACTGTACTGCACAATGAAAAAATACAGTGTCACCTTGGGTCCATCAAACTTGACACTAAAAGGTTAAATGGATTTCTTAGCTTAGCTGGATCCAAAGAGGAAGAGTACCCACAGAATACAGGCTGCACAGATTAATACTGTCCTTTCTTCTCTTTTTCTTGCCATTGCAGACAAAGTTCACAGACAAACAATGGACATTTCATTCAGCTCAGCAGCCCAAAGGTAATTGTATCAATAAGTTCTGAAGATTTGAAGGTTCTTTCAGTGGGTGATTTATAGCGCTAAGCATTATGGCTCCAAAGAGATACACAGATTGGAAGTTGGTACATATGAGGTGGCAGGCTAGTCAGCTGTATTATGTGCACCAAGTTGGGTGGAGTTGTCCTCGCTGAGCCTTCTTTTAACCTGCTAGACTAAGCATTTCCTTTTTCCTCTTCATTTTCAAACCCAATCTTATTACATCTCTTTCTGTTTTTCTCCTTTATCACTCCCTTGGCTGTGCTGCTACACTTGACTGTTCTTTTAAAAACCTGCAGTTGCACAGATTTAAGACAGGAACAGTGAGACAAGAATGGAATGGGCTGTTTATGTCTATATTAGAACTGGTGAGAAACTTCACAAATTTTTTTTTTCTTCATAAAGTAAAAGAATAACCAAAAATGAACAAAACATCCAAAAACAAACAAACAAAAATAAATAAAAAGCCTGAATGCTTCTGGCATTGAGACATAGAATATCTTGCATTCTGCTGTCCCTGCTACTTTCTGGAGGGAAACCAGTCAGCTTTATACCAGCGTAGAGAAAGTAGACACTGGAAAAATTTCTGATGAATGAAACGTCATGAATTTATAACTAATAATAATAATAATAATAAACAACTGCTTTTTATCACTGATTAAATAACCAGTGACTTCAGTTGCTTTTTTAAAATATTTTAGAGAGAATAGACCGAAAACACTAATAGAACCTTGTTAGTATGTAGCTGGTCTGTTTGCACTCATTTAACCTCATACTCCATAGAAAGAAAAATGGAGAGAAAAAACCCCTCTGCAATTAGGATGTTGGTTCCCATGGCATTTGTGAGCTCCAGTCTGAGGTCTGTAGTAGGATCTATATGCACCTCCATTCACCTTTTAAAAGGTCAGGTATGCTATGAAAACTAAACACCTAAAGTGCATATGCCAGTCCACTTCTGCAAATGACTGCTTATGAATCTGAAAGGTGGATGGAACAAAGGGGTTGCAGGATTGGCATGTTCTCTCAGAGCTGGGCCACATGTGAAGAAGCAGTCAAAAGCAAAAATTACCTCTGCTTCTGCCTCTGTGTAGGGAACATGAAAATTAAGCACTGAAAACATAACAAATTCCCTGCCCTTACCAGGCCCTAATAGCAAGAAATTTTTTGCAATAATTTTTTTCCTTTACTTTGTTCTACAGTAAAGGAACAGCTGATTAACTGACGTTAAAGAAAAAGTGAGTAAAAATTTATACCAGATGAACTCTAAGGAATGAGTCCAGAGGATAAGAGATGTTAAAAAAACACAGCCCTAAAATGAAGTTTCATGACGAAACTAGCTAGATGTTAATGCTCATCTCAAACTTTGTATTACAGAATTTAAAAAAAACCCAAAAAACAAAAAACAAAAGAACAACAGGAAAGTAAAAAAACAGCCACTGAGATCCCAGTGCTTCTTGTCATTTCTATTCAAAAGAGATTTTAAAACTGGGTTTGCATTTTTGGCATTAAAATATTTAATTTTGTCCTCTTTTTAATTTAAATGTTATATATATTAGAAACCAGCAACATTCTTCTATCCTGCATAGTATGGGAAATCTTTGGCACCAGTGAAATACCTAGGAGCAGCTTCACCCAGGTATTTCCCTTCCAGAAGTCTGAAATCTCACCAAGTGCCTTGCCTTAGTCATCCTCTTATTCCTGGGCTTTTAGATTAGAGGAGAATACTGTCTTAAAGAAAACAGTTTGAATAGATTCTGCTTAATTGGAATAATTCCTTTCACAAGGCAAGAAGATGTAATTTTTCTTACAGTTGCTCAGTTTTTCTTAACTATCTGTCTTTTGCAAATGGCTCTGCTTGTTCAACTCTTAAAAAAAAATCCCTTAATTCATTTTCTGGGAACCCCCTCTGGAGTCGGTGAAAGATGGGGAGTCTGGGGGACTAACAGCCCAGGATCTGACCTGCAGCAGGCACTGTTCATCAAAGAACTGCAGAAATTTGTCCCACAGCTCAGCGGGTGGATGGTGTTTGCTGGCACCAGCAGCAGGGGAGGGGTGGTAGCTACACCTATGCAGCGAGCACTTCGAGCTGCATTTATGCTAATCTGTGTACTCATGTGTGCAGACGGATGCGTCGTGAAGTTCTGGTGGCAACTGAAGTGTGATTTCACTTTGACTATTTGCAATGTTGATTTTTGCAGTGTTGGTTCTCTGTACTAAGCAACATGAAAAACTTAAGCTGCAGAGGTTTATTTAGCAAGACAGCGAGACTGAAAGTGAACAAGGAGCTTCGCGATTTTGACATATAATTCTTCAGATATGATCAAAGAACTCGATTTACTGGAAGTTCTACTAAGTGTCAGGAAAAACAATTTAAAGAATTGGAGCTGTCGACAGGATGACACTTTCATTTTGAGGAAACTTTCAAGGTTTTGAAACTTGCTCTTTTTCCACTTAGGAAAAAGTGTTGGAACATATATTTTCCTAATGAACGAGTTGGAGTTTTGTTTTATGTCAAAAGGAACTTAAGCACCCATCAGTCTCTTTCAAAAGAAAAAAAAAAGAAAAAAAAGGAGGGTTTAATTGAAAAATAAAATTTATTATGAACAAAACTTTATTGCAACCAATGTGCTTTTATGTAATTCTCCTGTTTTAAGAAAATAGTATAGTAGGGTACAATTTAACTTAAATATGTTTATTCTGATCAGCAGCACTTAACATCTCTGCTCTTAAGAATATTAAAAAAAACTTCATTTTTTTTAGGAGCAGCATTACAGGGAATGATTAGACCACCACCACAATCTGAGGGAAGAAGTTATACAGATGAAGTGAATGTTTTAGTGTCTCAGATTAGTTGGCATCCCTTGGGGAGACTCTGCTCTGCAAATACAGAGTCACAATTCTTGTCACAAGTGTGTGCTGAAGCTTGTAATAGGTTTCTTCTGAACCTTTCACACTTCTGCTTTCCACAGAAGGTTCATTTACCTTTTCAAAGCAGAACAGAGCTGTTTTTAGATTGTCTTGATTCCAATAGACGCTGAAGTCCCCTGAGCCTAAATTGGGATGCCTTCGTCTAAGCAAATTTTTATCTGACTGGTTAGCAGAGAAAGGGAGAAAATGGCACCCACTCTAAAAAGCTTCATGCCCTGTGTTTTGTAGTTCACTGACTGTTCCTTTCAGGAATTTTTGCACCACTTGTCTTTCTCCTGTCCATTTCCTTATTTAAATGTTTGAACACTCTAAATGGTTAACTGAAATCCAAGCACTTTCTTAGCTTGGCAGTTACTAACTTTGTGTGCCTAATTAGTGAGTAATTTGGTATAATATTGCTATTTCATTAGTTTATTCACACAAGTATGCAAGGTTTACTATAACCACTCCAACTGCCCCTGTGTAATTTTCTCCCCCAAAGAACATACCCATGGTTTGTTTCCCCAGTTTCTAAGGTTACACCTGCAATCCTGGCCTGCCCTACAATGTCCCACGCATGTTTGGGTTTCTCCTGAGTCTGTATCTGATCCCTACATCCTCAACACTGCCTCATTTGAACACCGAGTTCCCAGTGGGACATACCTGGTTAACAATTTTATGTAAAGGGGGAACACATAATAAGTTAGTTTACCACAATATTTCTTGCCGCAGCCAATACATGTGGAGTCCATTTGTTGTCAAATTGAAACTTAAATGAGATGCTAACATGTTGAAAAATAAATCTAGAATACTGCAATGCAATTCAAGATAATGATTTCAAATACCACGTGTTAGTGCTGTAAGGCATATGTGTTTTATGACTATTTCCAGTCAAACTTGAATTCAGAACTGGGTGACAATGTGGGATTCCTGGGAATGTGGAGTAGTTCATAACTGAGGAGGTGTAGAGAAAACAACAACAAAAACATGCAAGGTGAGGGTAAATTTATGTAAACATTTTAAGAATGGTCTCGGTAACCTGTTCAGCCCTGCCTGAAGTTACAACCTCCTTGCCATGGGCAGGGACATCTTCCACTACCCCAGGTTGCTCCAAGCCCCACCAAGCTTGGTTTTGAACACTCCCATGGATGGGGCAGCCCCTGCTTCTCTCAGCAACCTCTGCCAGTTCTTCACCACCCTCACAGAGAAGAATTCCTTCTGTGGCTCCTAAACATGCTGGCAGCATGAGTGGCAGCATTTTAAAAGGTGTGGGGTAAAAGGGAGATCAAATCATACTTAATTTATTGAGCTTTGTTGCATAATAAATGAGCTTCCAGGATCATGAGCTACACCAAAATCAGCTTTTGTGGTGAAGAGACAGAGCTGCTGTTTCATCTGCAGGGCTCAGTCTCACAGCAGGGTCAGGAGCGGCCTGGGAGCCCCGGAGAGATGAGGACATTCCAGCCTGCAGAAGATGCTGGGAGCCCTGGAACCAGGGGCTGTCACCTGCGTGGTGAGCACCTGAGTTGAAGCCTTCTGTCTCCCTGGTGCAGAGGTGGAGAAAGAGCAACCTGCAACACTGAGCTCTAAACCACCAGACTATGAGGTACTGCAGACTGGGCTTCTTGCGTTTGTTCTGTTGAAGCTGTTTCACTTTGTATGAATAATTAAATACTCATTGGGTTGGGGAGAGGCAGAGAAGTGATTCTGTACCTCACCAGCTAATTGCAAGAGGCAGCAAGGAAAATCTTGTGGTTTCTCTTCGAAAACTGTTACTGAAATAAATTCTCCAGTGTTGGTTTGTTGAGAAACTTGTTACACTCCATGAAGTTTAAATATCTTTTGTTGTTATGGGATTTGAATTTTTTTTTTGGTTCCCAAATGTTGGTTGCTAGAGAAAAAATATCCACAGAAAATTTGGATGTTGTTAAAGAAAGGGAATATTATTTATATTTTATAATTTTGAAAAAAAAAAACAAAACAGCAAATTAAGAAGAAATTGAACACAATTTTTTTTAATTAAAAAAAACACCTAAACCCAAAAAAAAAACCAACAAAAAAACCCCAAAACCCACAAACAAAAAAACTCCCACCAAAACCAGAAACAAGCACCAAATTCAGGAATTTTTTTCCCCCAGAAAGATTTAGAGTTTAAGAGAGTTAAGCTTATAATTTGTATTCATGAAGAAATTGCATAGGGATGTTTTTAATTTTTTTTTTCCCTGAGAAATATTTGGAAATGAAAATCACAAAAAAATGAAATTAAGAATTAACCATCAAAAAAAAAAAAAAAAATCAAACCCAAAGCCAAAAAACCCAAGTCAAAACAGCAGTAAGCAAACAGAATCTTCCATTTGAAAAGCATTGTACAGGCAAGCAGAATTTAAAACTAAAATGCAACCATATATTCACAGAGACTTTTATAGTTTTATATTTTGCATTTTGCCAATGCCTTGAATAATCTGAAGTAACTTGAGTAAATATATGTCTCAACTCAGCCAAACTGCAAAGCTCACACTTAAGTCTCTCCTTCAGCAGTTATATTTTTGTAACTTAGAGCATTTTCTTAATCAGATGGAGTTAAAATGATTGAAATACACAGACACTTTCAACACTTTCTTAACTGAATATAGAAAAACAAGATGAAGCATTCTGTTGCTACCAGGATCTGACCTTTCCTGAATTTTGATGCAAACTGAATTAGCAGTCTTGATGGCATTCTCCACGAGATAATCTTGTTTGGAGTCCTCCTGTTTCACATTATCTCTGTTTTTCTTAGAGCCAGAATTTATTGCAATAGATTAGACCAATGAAAAATCTGATGTGCATCTTATTGGCAGGAGCAGTGTGCAAGAGTCACTATCCATAAACTTCTGTAGAGTTGCCAGCCCTCAATGCTTCAGATAGAGGCAGCACGATAGAGAACTTTACTCCAAAAGTGTGCAGTATTTCACTATTATAACTCCATCATGGTCAATTAGCCAGACATGTTCCTGACTTTTATCTTCAAAAATGATGCTTCTTGATTATTTATGTTTCCAAAAGCTATTATTGAGTAATTCAGTGTAGTGAAGGACTTCAATATGCTCTACCATTGTGACTGTAAATCCAGGTGTTAATACTCCCAGGTGGCTCATCATCTCACTGCAGATACCTAATAAAGTTGCCATTAGCTGGCAGTATACACTGAAAAAAAAGCTATACAGCCAGCTGATCTTCTCATTAAACAAAGGGCTACTAAGGAATGCCAGAAAATTATCTGAGTTGTCCGAGTCTTTAAAAAGAGAAAGGGAAAAACTAAAGAATGCTTATTTTTACAGATTACTTCAAGGAACACAGCTGGAAGCCATAACCAACAACAGCTGGAGGACAGAGACCCAATGGCTTGTAGAATGAGAGCAAACCATAGTCACTGTAGTCAGCCTGAGGTGGAAGCCAGGTATTAGTTTTCCAATCTTGCTTCTGAGAGTAACTTTAAAAATCATCTGATTCTGATAAATTCAATGTAATTTGACTTATCTCCTGAAAAGATATAGACCTGAAAGACTCACCATCTTTGACTGAGAGAGGAAATTTGGGGAAAATGGATAAAATATTACTAAGGAAATTGTTGATGACTTTTTTGCTTTCTAGTTAAAAAAAGTATGTTAGATTTAATATCGTTATAGTGATAACATCTTAGGATGTAATAATCTTCTTCATATCAGGTGCAGGATAGATCTAGTTCTACTGAGGAAAAAATATCCACGAAAGGTTTTCTGCACTGGAATATACTTACACGCAGAGACTTTTTCTGGATAGAAATCTAAAGTTTTAGGGGTTTTCATTTTTTTTCAAAGTGGTCAAAACATAAATTGTCCCAACCTTTTGTTGTACTGGCTTTCAAGGACAGTGACCTCCAGGGAAACTCAAGATGCTTCCTGGGTTAGAATGTCTGTCCTGTGTACCACCTGGAAAAGCACTAGATATTCAGATTATTTGCCGAAACATTTTATTTTCCCAGCAAAAACCACTTGGTCGTGAAACTCAGGTGGCAACAGGGGTGCATGCTGAACAGGTAAAAGTCTGGGTGAGTACTGAGCTGCAAGTCAAAAGCTGCTGGCAAAGGTGTGTCTTTTAGAGAATTACTTCTTAATTGTCCCAACTTTGTTTAAGTTCTCAAAGGCTGTGTGAGTCGTGAGACTGTCAACATACACACGACACAATCACATTTCTGGGTTTGCTTGCTGCTGTTTTTTCCCCCCCCATTTATGTTTTTCTGTACTCATTTCCATTACCTGCCATGAGCAGGTATGCAAGGTCAAGCCCTCAGAAGTGATAAAATGACAGAATTACAGTTATTATGCCATCCAAGTGCACTGTCAGTTGCTATCATGTGTATGAAGATAGACTCCTGAACACACCAATTTAAGTGAAAACTCTTGTTTTCTGTGTTCATAGTCTCCTTCAGTGCATAAAAGGGATGTTTCTCTGCAGGTTATGTTTTAACAGTGGGGATGTCTATGTGCATAAACACATACCCTCAAATAAAAACCGAGAAAAATTCTTCATCTTCTAGGGTCAAAACATGTGAAACCTGGCACAGTGAAATGCCTTGTTTGTATGGTTTTTATAAGGATCAATAGAAGTAAAAGGGCAATTGCAGAGCTCATGCATCCAAAATTTTTCTCTCCCTGCCATTGCCAAAGCAGCACAATAAGCAGCAAGCAAGCAGATAATCTTCAGTGATCAAATGCAGTGAACTGAAATATTAGTAACAAAGATTTTAATATGCCTCTACCTGCCTGTAGCTTTTGACAGAGCAATCAACAAGAACAACAACAAAAAATAACTGGGGGTTTTGGGATATTATTCTTTAAAACATTAGAAGTAAAGACTGAAATAAAAATGCAAAGGAGTAAGTATCTGAGGCAAACTTTTCTCTGCATTAAAAACTCCTGGGTTCCAAACCTGTTTATTCCAGATGCACAGCTGGTAGCCATTGCAACAACTGTAATTCTGTAATATTCTCCCATGTAGGCTGTTGCAGCTTGTCTGTTTTGCGTCCCCTGTTGTGTCTTAGCCTCTTTTTACTGTTTTGCTGTTTATCCTAAGGAAAAGTAAACAGAGAAAATATATTATTTTCTGGATATTTATGCAGGTTGCAGTAACAGATATGCACTGTAGACAGACATTTGGGACTGTAAGGACAGCTAATGTAATATATTAAAACTAATTTTTATGATTAAATAAATTTTGTTTTTGTTAATGAGTCCTCCATAATTTTTTAAGATAAATTCAAAAGTGTTAATTTAAAAACTCATGCTTGACTATTATATACACATAAATAAAGAGTTATGTACATACAGAGTTGGTGTTTTGAGGGAAGGACAGACCTTATAGAAGAAACACAGATTGAAAAGGTTGTGTTTATATCTCTGTGCTTAATAGAAAATGGAACAAATTGTGATTTCCTTGGCAAAACCATTGATGGTCATACTCCAGCCAACAGCTATAAAATACAAGAAACCCCCCAAATATTATGATATGAAAGAATACATAAACATTAAATCTGAAGAATTCTTCATTTTTGAAAAAATCTTATAGTTCATTTGGGTTTTCAAAATGAGAAAATCTTGCTTTGAATCTTTTCGGTATATACACACATTAGAGCTGATCAGGAAAAAAAAAAATCCATCTCAATGCTTTGATGTTCCAATCTTTGACACTTATTTTCATTCCAAATTGGGGCAGAGCTGAAATCACTGAAAACTTAGGGAAAAAAAAATGTTT
>VYZP01037710.1:0-18529 GCA_013400635.1 Hypocryptadius cinnamomeus | reverse complement strand
GGGTGTTACTATCTTTATGCTTTGAATCAATTAGCTAATGAAGCTGGGATAGATGATATTTGCCTGAAACCACTTGTTTTTATGAATTGCTTTGTTTTAAATGTCATCCTAGACCAGCCTGGTTTCACTGGTGCAGTAGTTTGCAAACACTAAAAAGGAAATTCCCTTCAAGAAATAATCCCTGTGCTCCTGTTTACATGATCTTGTCAAAGTCTCAAACTGTTGTGCTTTTGTGGATTAGCTGGGAATGTTCTCCATGCAGTACTACTTTATTCCTGCACTGGATCTGGCTTATAATTCATTAATCACTGAAATAACAAGAAATAAGGATGGACCTTAAACATCATTTATGCTTTCTGAAAACTTTAGCAGATGTGCCCATTGTATCCAATTTTAAAGCCTTTGTCATAAGGATAACTGATGTATTTTTGTTTTAAAAGCTGAGCTCTGGGACAAGAAATCCCATATCCTTTCTTACACCTGACTAAGCTTTTGCATCTCACTGCTCTGAGAGATACTGCTGTGCACTGAATAGTGCACATGAATATCCTGAGCTAATAGTTATTCCAACCAAGCCTATGTTGAGCTAAAGGCTACAATTGCTACATGTCCCAGGAGCTGATCTCCTCTTCCCTGGTATTGCCAGCTGCAGAGTGAACCTGTGGGTTTCCTGGGCCATGCTTCTAAATGTCTTAGCAAATACTAAGCAGATGAATGTGTAAATAATGTTAAAACTTCCTGTGCTAACATCTTTATTGCAATTATAAGGTAGCAGTTGCTGTTCCTTTAAGAGAGGTTTGAGTTTTGGTTTTTTGTTTAATTTGGAAGTGAATTGATAATTCTCTTCTTGCCAACTGTGGCACATGAGACAATGAACTTCACAGTGAAATCTGACTATAATAAAACACATAATCTGTTTCACTTAGTTTTAAAGAAGGCAGTTGTTTAAAGCAGCTGGTGAAGTACACAGATGTTCTGGTTGAGGGCAATCCAGTATTGAAATGGCATAATGTGGCAACAAACTCGCATTTTAAAATGAATGGGTGACAAAAGAAATATTTAGTTAAGCACCCTACCCTTAATTATAGTGGCAGATATTTTTCATCTGGAAGCATGTGTTCAAAAGGTGCTGAACACCCGAGCCTTCTTTCTGGCAGAAAATGCTGTGTTGCAGTTCCTTAAGACAGAAAATGCATTCAGTGATTTGCTGGACTCAGTTCTGCTCTGTGAGCTTGCTGCCTGAGTCTGCAAGTGAAATGACAGTGGCTGTGCAAAGAGGCTTCATTCATCTACAGACACAAGTGTTGTGAAGTCACATAAGAAAAGAAAGCCGAAGGTAAGATGCTTGTGTCAGGGTGCTGCTCCTCTGTGGGGACCAGCAGAGTTGAATTTTTAAGCTGGGATGGAGACCAGCTGCCTCAGTGAGTTTCCTTGTGGAGACATTTTGATCATAATATTTTACTTATCTTTGTGAATGCCTGCCCAGTGAAGCATGGAAGTGTTGGGCTTTCTCTCCCTGCTGCAGAGGAGGAGGTCAACTTATGCAATTTCCTTGCAGTTCATTTCTTTGAATTTGCACATCTGCCCTCTCGGAACTGCAAAGTCCCTGGCCCTAGGGCCTGCCAGTTTTGGAAGCTTCTAAATGTCAGGTCTAATCTCAGTTTTCTTTTTAAAAAATACAAAGTTCCTTGACTTTTTGCTTGCAGAGAAAATGGAGCTATTCCCAGTCAGTCAAATCTTGGTGCTATTATATTTCTGGGTATAAGGTAGGAGAGAGAATGAGATGTGACTATTTCATTTTCCTGCAATAAAAAGAGGCATGGTGCCTTCAATTACACCAATTAAATCAATTACATAGTAACTTTCCTCATTATCACAAGGCCCCTGCTTTACACAGGCCTGTTCTCTAGTGCAGCCTGCAGCATCAGAAGCTCTTCATACCCCACCCTGGCCATGCACAGACCAGGGCAGTTCTGTATTGCCTGGCTCCCAAGGTGGGACTTTGTCACAGGAGACACCCAAGAGCCTGAGGGGAGAGGGAGGACAAGAGCAGCTGAATATATGGGAGTATGGTAAAACAAGAAATTGTGGGTATTTTCTCATTCCCTCTTCTGTCTGCCCAATTTGAAGCCATTACTGGAATACAGCTGCAGTAGTCTAGCCTAGAACAGAAGGTAGGTAGGTAAATGGTATCAAAAGTTTAGTCCATGACTGAAAGTACATTTTATATCCTTCCCTTAGCTGCTCCAACTGCCACTTCACCAGTTTTAGCCCCAGGGTTGTAATTTCTGCCTCCCTTCCCTGCCCATCAGCTACCTATCATTGATTAAAGTGTTAGTCAGACCTTCTGCAGCTGTCAGTGGGGCTGACAGTGGTTGCCTGTGTATCTGTAAGCTGTTGTCTGATGCTTCCTGGCAGCAGGGGTGGTGCAGAAGCTGTGAAGCTCACCTGGTCAGACAGCACCCAGCTCAGCTGAACTTTGTGTCTGTGTTAGCATAATGCCAGTTTATTAGTGCCATGATAATTTTGGCTGAGTTGTACTCACAGAACTGGAAGTCACACTTCTTGTTTGCAGGAAGGGCGCGGTGTTTGTCCTTCTGCCATCCTTGTCAGTGAAACAATTTGTCTTTCCTGTACCAACATGCGTCACCCAGTGCTGTTTTGATTAACTGCTTACCTTTTCTAGGATTCATCATCACAGGGACCTCCTGTGTCTCAAAGTGCTGGAACCCTGCTGCCTGCTTGCATGGTCTTGGAGGCACTGATGAGAAGAGCCTTGTTTAGCAGTGTTGTGTCTTCCCAGCCTTTACAGGACATGAGGCATGTATGGCATGTAGGAGCTCTTCTCTGAGCTGGAAGGATGAAGGTAGAAAGTATTGAGCTCAGCAACTTCACCATTTCAGTGCAGAGCACTGTCAGATTTATTCTTATTCCCACCACTGTTGCAGAGACCCAGAGTTAGGATGGGCTTCAGAAAGAAAATGGTAGGATGTGGTGGATGGATAGGGAGCAGGGCCTGGAAAGACCTGGGTTTCTTCCTAGGCTTGTGCTAAAACTGGGGTGTCTTGGGCAAAAAGATTCACTGCCTAAAAAATGGGTAAAGGTTGACTCCTGGAATGTAAACCTACTAAAGCTGCAACACTTCTTTTGGAAACAGCTTCTACTCAGGTGGTTTTCTTTTGAATGACCCCTCCTGGACAAAGTTATGTCTGTATTTCCATGTCACACTGTTCTTAATGTGACTTCCCAGTCTGTGGCAGGAGGTGAGGATATATAGGCTTTTATACATTCATTCAGATTTAACTACCTTTTCAGGAAAATATTTAGCAAACCTTCTCCACATAAGAGGTTTTCAATTGCTGAAAATGAATGTGCTGCCTTGGGGCAAATGCAGTATCTTCTTATTGCTCATAACATGGTTACTTTAAATCTTCTGCCTTTATTGAGAAAATTATCATCCTTGCTGAGGATCCCTTGTTGAGGATCCCTCCATTAGTCTATCAGGGAGGCGGTTAGTAGAGATGTAGATGAGTCATGTGAAGCCTTGTGTCTCTTCGTGCATGTTTGCAAACCTAATTTTAGTCAGTCTACTCCATTCCACTCTGCCAAAATTAGATAACATTGTTACAGCTATGCAAGTGTTTAAATCAAAAAGATTCTCCTGATAAATATAATTAGGAAAAGCTGTTCTCTTTAGCTGTATTTAGCTGTATTCAGTCATGGATCATAAATACATCCATCTTTTTTTTCTTTTTTTTTTCTTTTTTTTTTTTTTACAAAGTACCTAAATTTTGGTTTCTAAGACTGTTCTCAGAGACCCACTGGCTTCAGCAGGCTTTGTGTCACATCCTTAACTATCACACATTCAAATGTGTGCCTGACATTTCCTGTGCATCCTTGTGCTTGAAAGTGATTGTTACCACTACAGTGTTCTGTCTGCAAATGCCCTCACGAGGCACAGCAGCAGTTTAAATAAGATTTCATGACTTGCCAGGAGATTGTCCTGTTTACTGTTAATTTTTGAGATTTCATGCTGCATCCAGTGGATTTGTATTTGAGCACCTCTTAGCAGTGAATCTTACCCTTTTGCCCTTGGGAAGCAGGGGATCTGACAGACAGGTGTTTTTATGGTCACAAACTGAAGTCAACATGGATTGGGACAGGAGCAGAACCTGATACGAAATATCAACAGAACACATCTGAAAAGGAAGAAAGAAACTGATAGTGTTTGTAAATTGACTCCTAAATGCTACATCTGATGCCACTGCAATAGGCTTTTAGCAGCATTTGGTACTTCTGATTAGATTTGTTAGATGTACTAGATGACAACAGTCTATTTAAACATCCATTTATACTCTTGCTCTAGCATGTTTTAGAGTCCTGTGGGTATTATATTTGGAATTGTGGGGACACACAAGAAGCCTTTCTTCTTTCTTCCTGGTACTTTTGTTCTGATTTGGCAGCCATGGCACTTTGCTCCTTGGATCTGTTTGGCTTTTTGTCTAAAGAGGACCAGGCGTGGAGTCTCTGGACTTGTGTTTCTCTCCAGTTGCTTATGTTGGAGGAATGGACTTAAGCCACAAAATCTTCTTTGCAAGATGAGATTTCTTGCTCCTTCCCTTTCCTCCCAAACACATCATCTGTCTGCCAGCAGGGGTTATCTCAGAGAGAGGTGTGCAGTCTGCCTGTGGAAGAGGTGGCTAGCTCCAAACCAAGTGAGTGAATGCAGTGGTTAAAGAGAAGAACAAGGGCTGGCCTGTCCCCTTGTGTGCAGCCTGCATGGGGAACAAGTGACTCATGCTCTGGACAGCACGTTACAGGCTTCCCACAGCTTGGGATCCCACAGTGGCAGCTGATGTGTGACCAGTCATCCAGCATGGCTGGAGTGTGGGGCTGTGGAGCAGGAAAAATACTGGGATGTGGTCCAGAAGGAGACTACTGCACTGGAAAATGTCCTAAAAATATATCATTTTTAGCAAGATCTTAATTCAAAAGAGCATCATCTTATCTCACAGTCAAGAGTGAATGTGGGGTCTTATTCTCTGGGATAAAAAGGGGCTGTGGAGAGGAGATTGAAATATCTCCATCTTGGCCTTATTGATCCTTCAGACTTCTCTTATGCTGTGGGTTTTTCCCTTTCCTTCTGCTGCCAGTGTCCTGCTATGTGCTGAGGGAGGGCAGAGCCCTTGCTTCCATTGCACCTGTTTTCTGGGTAAACAGATCCACTGCTGTTGACAGCAGTCCACCAGCTCCTCAGCCTGCTGAAGTTCCATTTGAATAAACAAAGCATATTTTCAGTGGTGTGCAATGCTTGGCCATGGTAGCAGAGAGCCCTAGCAGGTGTCTTGAAGGCCTCTAGAGATAAGACAACAATCCCCAAGCAGAACATGCAGTGGGCTGGCTGCTTAGCTAATGGAAGCTGGCCAGCCTCCACTGGATTTCACCCAGGACAACTAGATTAACACAACACCAAAAAAACCCACTTGTTTTCTTTCTAACCATCAATGTCCCCTTCTCTTCTGTCTCTCAGCAATGTGTCCCCTCATCTTTCCCCAACTTTCTTTTTCTGCTCTTTTTCCTTCTTCCTTCTGCCACAAGGATCAGAAGTACAAACACACCATTTCCTAGTCTGGAGTAACCCCAGAACAATTTGCCTTCTTGCCACTTAGATATTCCAGGAAGCAAATGCTGCCTTTGGTTTTGAAAAAGACTGGTGGAAAACTTGCAAGAGTTCCACACTTGCAAGAGGCAGGTGAACACCTGTGGCACACAGGTAGAGCAGCAGTGTGCTGGCACCAGTGTGGAAGTGTTGGGATGGCACTGTGGGAGTGAGCCTGTGATGCTGGATCCCCCAGCATGGGACACTGGCAAGAGCTTGAAAAGGACAAGGACAGGACCTCCATCAGGACCCTGGTGCAGCACGTTGTCAGGTCTCATTCCTGGACTGCATGTGCTGGCTGGGCATTGCCTTTTGGTGGTAGAATTCCATCTTCAAGTCCTACTGAAGGACCCCTTAGAGTTATTCCAGGTGGTTATTGCTAGAAGGGACTGAACAATCTTGCGTGTCCAGCAAGAGTATTGCTGCATGAGTCTGTTTAGATGGGAGGGTATCACCTGTCTAGTATTGACTGTGTTAAGAAATAAAAAGAAAAATCTTTATTTTCGGGGTTTCTTATGATTGGATAAAAAAAAAAGAGCAGACAGTTGAAGAAGACAAATGGGAAACAGAAAAGGTAATGGAGTTAATGAGATTAAAAATTGATCTTGAATAGTGTGTATTAAATTATTTGTAGTTATCCTGGTGTCTGTGTTAGTGGGACATTATTAATGACATGCTCAGAAGGTGTGGTTAAAATGAGGATTTTTTTTTTTTAAAAAGGGGTTTGAATTATGAAACACAGCAGGAAAAACAGATGTTGGAAAAATTGGAGGCCAAGAAAGTAATTAATAGACTATTTTCTGCCTTCAATGGATCTGATTACCTGATCGTTGTTCTGAGTACTGCTTGGAAAAGGTGGAAAATGTGAGAGATTTCTCCTTGAAGTCTTGCTGCAGATGTTGAGATACTTCTATAGCTCTACATGTTAATGTATGGCTGAGCAGCCTTCAGAGACTGGGAGAAAGTTCTACTCCATTAGAAGCAGCATCAGGTGGAAAATTATGGATGAAATCAGAAATCAGTATCTTTGTTAATTGTGAATTATGGATGAAGGTTTTTCTCTGCTGGTTTTATATCTTTAAAAAAGAATTGTTAAAATCTGCCTTCAGCTAAGAATATTTTAGAAAGTTCTCCATGCTGGCTCTTGAAGTTAAAAAGAATGTCTGCTTACAGAAGAGGTGGAAGTTAGAAAGTAGTTTGTGTTTAAGTGTTGAACCACCAAAGCCACTTCCTGCAGAAGTATTGAGAGGACTGCATTAACTCCTGCAAGTTCTCCTGCATTGGCTGAATAATGTGAATTCAAAATTTGCAGACTGAATAGAATGAACATAAAGTTTTGGGGTTTATTTTCTTTCCCCCTCCATGTTCTAATTATGAATAGAATTATGAATAAAAATACAACCTGGTAGCGTTAAAGCTGTGAAGGAGACCAAGCTTAAAGTCTGTCAGCTCAGTGTTATGGCAGATGATATTTTGTATTTATTTTGCAATATTTTTAAAGTTAATTTTTAGATGGAACTTAGGGAGTTATGTAACTTATTCCTGTGTGCTATGAATTAAAATTGAAATTTCTGTTGCTGCACAGTGTGACAAATCAAAACCAGAAAAAAAACCCCTATGAAATGCAAAATATGTGTCATTCATTCTCTGCCTAAGTTAATGTAAAAATTAAAAATTCTGAATACAAGTCTAGTTAACCTGTGTAATTGCTTATTGAGTTTTAATACTGAATCATGTATTCTGCTGATCACCTAAGGATGCACCAAGTTTCTTCCAACCCTTAAGAGTTTCCTTTGGGAAAGCAACTTAAAGGCACAAATGGGAACCAAAATGGCAATAGTGCAAGACACCCTGTTTTAATTAATTTTACTGATTTACACCATAATTAATCCTTGCTGCTTTTGCAAGAACTTGTGGACCCACTTGGAAATGAAGGTGGTTGTGAAATCACACTCTGCAGTCCCCCTGTGAAACTGGCCTTTGCTTTTATTAGAAAGGTTTTAAAGTATCCCAAATGGGAATGCAATGCTTAGTTGCTACATTAATTTGAAATAAAAGGTTTTTTATAGCCAAAAATGATGGTTTTCATTTGATTCATCTGTAATAGTTCAATTTTTCTGTTTTCTGTACAGAGAAATAAATCACCATTATGTGATTTCTCTTTATGCTTGTTTATTGTGGTGTGATGGTTTGTTCTGCTTTCAAGTGTCATTAATCCCCAAGAAGTAAATCAGAGTTTCTGAATAAGCTTTCCTTTGTCAGGTTTCACTGGGGTTTAATCCTGGGCATCGTTAAAAAGGCTTTTCCTTTTATGGAGGAGCCTTGTTAGGAATTACAGCATGCAGACAGTAAAAGTTCAGCCATTGTAGTTGTCACCTGTTAGAGCTTGTGTTTCTCTTTTCCCCTTCTCCTTCTGCCATGTGTAGCTGTCTAGGGCTTGTGGTGGGACACAGACAGAGTGGTTTGTCTGCACAGGTGAGCAGAGGAGGATTATAGCTGTGCTGTGGTCTGGTCTGGAGCTCCTGGCTGACTCTGGCTTCACCACTCACCCCTGCAGTGGCTTTGGGTGAATTTCCCAGCATCACCAGCTGGAAATAACCACAAGTACCATTTAGGCTTGGGTGGTGTAGTCTCATGTCTCTGTGCAATGGAAAATTTAGGCTTTTGGTGCAGGAAGACTTGCTTCAGAGCTGACAGCAAGACAGAAGAGACTCATTAAAAGAAAACAAAACAAAAAACCAAAACAACCCTGAATAAAACCACTGTGCCAAGAACTGCCACAAACCACATGCTTCTTTACCTGCTCTTCCCAAGCAAAGACTGTAGCACATCAGCCAAGAGGCAAATAATTAAAAACATTTCCAGACTGTGTCCCTGAGAGATGTCAACAGTGAGGAGTCCTGTTTGATGGATGGTCCTGCATTTAGGAGAGGGGGAAGGATTCTCTTCTCTGTTCCCTTCCCTGTTTCTGGAAATAGCTATTGGAGTGCTGTGGACTGGTCCCAGATCAATTTCAACAAAATAGAAAAACGGAGGCTGCATGTGGCAGGAGTGGGTTTTTACTCTATCTGGCTCCAAAGGAAAAACTCCAGAAGGCCATCAGGCACTTGAACAGGTTTCACACCTTGAAAAGTTTGTGGTAGAGTTCCTGCTCCATTGGAGACATGGGGTGATCTGGTGGCATTTGAGGCAGAGATAAACTCATACACAGAGGCAGAGGAGTCCACACAGAGAGGACAGCAAACATTAAAAGACTTAAGATTTCACAGGAGGAACTGGATTTTTTTGTAGGATTGTACAAACTCTATACTTTGTAAAAAGGACTCATGACCTGTACAACACTTTTTGCAGTTTAGGGCTAGTCTGCAGACCTCACAATGATGCTATACTGCTGTGATTTTCTTTCTGGACTTCTTATTTGTGGCTTTATATCTAAAATTTCCACTTAAACAAATTTAGCTTGATGAAAATATCAATCAGCCTTAGTATGAGAGAGGGTGAGAGCCTTTCTATTGACTGCAGAGTGATTGAGATGCAAGTTCAGACACTGAACTTGGTGTGGATGTGTGAGGTGGATGCAAAATGAATGTATGAGATGGGCAAAAGAATCTCTGAGGAGAAGAGCTGGCTATAAAAAGGCATAGATGGGGATATCTTGCAACATCCTCAGAAGTGCCTCTGATGCAGGAGGGATATCTTTGTTGCTGGATAGAATTTGCCGTTGGACTTAAAGAATGGTCATTTATTCTTTGATTGAGACCAATACAAGGGATAAAAAATTACACATCTGCTTCATGCTGTCCTGAAATGTACCCTCCAATCTGCAAAAATAAAACAAGAGCTGATTACTTTTTGATATGTATTTGATGTTTTATTATAATATCTACTATCCACAGAACAGCCTTGCTAAAAAACTCCAGAAAATGTAAATGACATGCTATGAATAGGCAAATGATCCCTAGGCAATAATGTGTGCTGAATAACCTTTGTGCCTTAGCAAGCTGCCAGATCTGCAGTGAAATCTGGTAGCTGAATAATGCATTGGGTGTGATGCTGTATCTGGCTCTGGAGATGGAAAGCAAGATCAGTCAGCCCTGGCAGTGGCACCACTGTGTGCAGGATGACAGTGCTGGAAAAGGTTCAACCACAGCATCTCAATGCAATTGGAGAGCAAATTTTCACTACAAAACAATGCTCAGGATAAGTTGATTGGTCTTCTCCAGTCCCTTCATATTCATTTTTAAGAGCAAAGCAACCTTCCAGGACCATTTGTTGAAAGCAGAATGGTCCACTGCTGCTAGACTTGGGGGAAAGACAAACCATCCTCTTATGATAAGGATTAACACTGCAGCAGTGTCTACCAACACCAACATGAAAGAACACAGCCTAACCGTGTGTCTTATTTTGGGCTGCTGAGTGTTTCTGTCACTCTCTATGTCATCTGAGCTGTTTCAGAACATATTTTCAGCTGTATCAGCCACAGTGGATATTTTTAGAAATTCTTTCCTGTTATGCCATTCTGCTACTGACTGAAAAAAGTGAAAGGGTAAGGCCAGCTTTCAAAGGGATGCATACCCTGTCTGCTTCAATGAAATCAATATGTTAGTCTCCACCTACTCTGGCCTGGGGTTGTTTTGTGGACTGCGTATCAGAAGAACATCATATCATTACAAGCATTTGAAAATTATTCTCTAAAATCAATGTGCTATTTTCTCTTAAGCTTGCATTTAGCAAAATCATCTCAACACATCTTCCCTCTGAAAAAGTTAGTGGCTATTAATTATGAGAGAAATGCATCTGAAATTATTTTCTCCAGTGACATGGATTCATCTGTTCTATGGCCCACATAATTCTGTTTTTACTACAGTGACATTCCAGAGGTTACACCCAAGATAAATTTATCTTGATGTATGCTATGTTATTTATCCATGGAAATATAGGGATAAGGGGGGATGAGCAAAATCTGGCTGCCGCCGTGCCTGTGCACATGCTAGAAAATCTGCTGGCAGCAAATACAGCACATGGAGAAAAGTCAGCTGGCCTGATTCTGTCTTTTCCAGAAAGTCAGAGAAAGGAGGCAGCCCCGAATGCCCTGAGTGGGCAGTGCCGAGCGCGGGGCGCGTGGGTGTGCTCGGCGTGCTCTGCAGCTGGGTACGGCACAGAGCACCCCCTGCCCAGCCCCAGCCACCCCTTCAGAGTGTCAGCCTCTCACAGAGCCCATCCTGCACTCAGCTGGGCTGGGTTTGAGTGGAAACAGCGCTTCAAAATGCACCTTTGGTGCCACACTAAAGGTAATCTCCACTGTGGCTCTTCCCCCTTTATTGTGCAGTTGTGAGAGCAGCTGCACTGGGGCTGTGGCCAGGCAGAGAGAAGCACACTGTGTAGCTGCAGGAACAGAAACATCCTCATGTCCCTCTCATACCCAGGTGTTAACTTCAGAACTGCTCAAGGGTCATATCTTCATCCAGCGAACTGACAAAAATTGCCATCCTCTCTCTGCTTCCCTCAGCAATTGCTCATTGTGGACTTCTAATTTCTTTTTCCAGCAAGGGTCTGCAACCTTGCATTGTGCTAACACACGTGAGATTGATGGCCATGCCACATGGGCTGGGGAGCAGGGGTGCCTTAGAGCAGCCACCATCCTCCTCATGGAGATTACAGTCATCAATTTCCATTTTCTGTGAGCATCAACAACACGATTCCTGGCTTTAGGAACATCAGTTGATTCCCAAGGCTACGCAGGTTTTCTTTTGGCAACCATTACTCCACCCCCACCATCAATGCTATAAAAAGACATCAGCAGCAGGTAATTTGCTTTGGCTCTATAATATATGAGCCTGAAATGACATATTTTCCTTTACTACATCAGATTGGTACCTTTTGAGCCATTACAGATGCCTTATGGCTTTCAATCCAATAGCACAGTCATCTCTTTTGCTGGCTAATCAGAAGCATTGTTGTTCAACATTGGTTTTGGGGAAAAAAAAGAGAAAGCTTCAAATCTGAATTAAACACCATGTGAACAAAGCCTGAAATTTCAGGACAATAGGAGGAGCAGATCCGTTTACAGGGCAGTAGGCTCACAGCCATGTTGCTGTTATCCTGCACCCCATCCAGCAGCACTGGTCCCTCCTCCTCCCTTATGACTCTTCCTATGTATTCCCCCACCCCCTTCCCACCTGGCTGCAAGCTCGGGGTCTCTGTTCATGTGGTCCCCATTTCATCACTGAGCTGGTCTGCAAGCACACTCAGAAGGAGCTGCTGCACTTTAATCTGAATTTGTACATCCATTCTGTCAAGGAAGACCTTTGCCAGGGCAGAGAGGATGGGTGGGGATCCTGACAGGGAAAGGGGACACCCTGGAGGAAGCAGCTGGGGACTGTGGAGTTGAGGCTAATCCCTCCTGAAGCGTCAGACCCCACAGGCTGCAGGTACATCTCTGGTGGATCCCTAAGATGAACAGCTCTGAGCTGAACCTTGCAAGGGCTTTTCAAATACTCATTCCCCAAATGCTTCTAAACAATGCCTGTGATTACTCAAGAACCATGACTATAACACTTGGAGGAGGAAGAAAGGCTTAATAAACCCAAATGTGTTTGCTAGCAGTAATTCACAGCAGGGTTTCTGGCTGAGCCTGCCAGCTGCCACAGTCTGCACAAGTTGCATTTAGCCAAGCCTAAAAGCAGGAGCAGTATTGGCTCTGGAGAAACCTACTTCTCCCTCCTATTGTCTAGAGAAATTAATTGCTTTATAGTAATGCCTGGAAATTGTGTGCCAGTCACATGCTAAACAGATAAACAGCAAACAGAGAGTACAGATTTGCTCAATGAATCTCCAAAACTTTCTCACTAAGGTGTCATTCTGTTGGAGCTCCTATTGAAAAAGGGGCTGATTCCTCCCTGTATTCTTCCAGGTGGTGGTTTGTCCCTTCAGGGATGTGTAGAGCACTATCACGTCAGGTGTTGTAACTATAACACTTAGTTGTACAAGTGCTAACTGCAGTGCTGGAATAGTGTTTATTTCCTTTCACCATAGTGTGTTCTAGATCCATCAGGAGCTGCAAATGTTCTAGGATAACTGTGGCTTGTGTCTTTCCTTGCTGGTGCTGAGCCTGCTGTGGCTATGAGAGATCTGACTGGTGACATGTGGCAGGGGGCCTCAGACACCACCATAACATTGTCTAAATGTCCTAAGTGAGCAGTGCATGGGAGCATTACATGGGCTGATTCTGTCCTTTCACAGGCTGATTCCTGAAAATGTTCAGGGAAGGTGTTAACATCATGCTTAAATTCTCTCCTGCAGTATTCATCTCCAGCTTTCAACCCAGATGTTCTCTCTCTTGGCTCCAAAATGATTGTTACTTTTGTCCCCTTCTCCAAAGTTATGGTCTCAGCTCTGTTCTTTAGGAGACCTTCCTCTGAGAGCAGAGGAGTACTCCATGGACAGCAGGAGTTTTGCATTTCTGACCTCACCCATTTGGGTCACTTTAATGCCAGTGCACCTGCTGTGTCACCCACCTTGGCTCTGTTTGCTTGCCCAGCCAGATGCAAACTTTCTGCTGTGGCCTCATGTCCTGTTGCTGTCATGTTTATGTCTATCCTATGCCCTGGTGTTTGTTGAATCTCCTTCTAGAGCCCCAAAAAATTATGCTTAAGTAGTTCGATTTTTGAAGCAGGGAATTTCACAGAATGGAGTGGAATTTGTCCTTGCAAATAAGGAAAAAACCTCCTACAAAATCAATGGATTTCTGTCAGTATAAAACAAATTTGAGGGGGAAGAATCTCTTTCCTTCCTCTGCATGCCTTCATCTTTTTCCCTAAAGAGTTATAAACAGCAAAACTGCTTCTGGTAAGCACTGTCCTGGCACTGGAAATGGCTTTCTGTGGCTACTTACAATTACTGTGGAGATCGATGGAGAGCAGCAGCAGTTGTGCAGTGAGGAGTGAATGACATGAAGTTAACTTTCCCTTCCCTGCTGGGATAGTGTACTGTGGCCCTGTTTCTTTATCTTCTTTATGCAAGAGTCATTTCAAGCTTGATTTTTCTTGATTATCAAAAGAGAAGTTATAGATTTTACTGTACTGAAGCAACTCAAAACATGGCTGCTGTTCAGAGGTGTTTCTCCTCATAATCTGCCCTCCAAGCACATTTGGAGGCTCACCTCATAGTGGTCTCCTCACTATGGCCTTCACCATAATGCATTTTAAATTCATCTTGTTACCTTTCACACACACACATATATATAAATGTCCTTGTGCTGTGTTTGGAGCTGTATGAGGAAGAGGAACGATCACACGTGCCTTCCCTTAGAGCAATACTGGCCACATGGGATGTCATGCAAAGTGGAACAGTCTTAAAAAGCTGGGGAAAAAATTAAAAGCATTAAGAAAGGAATGGGAAGCATTTTGTGCAGTCTATGTATAAACAAAATGTATACCATTGTAAATGTCTTTTTTCTTAACTTTTTTTAAGCTTGGACAGCGTGATGCCTGCCATGTTAAATTGTTTCCTTCAGAAGTCATTGGCAGTAGCAATTGTATTGAAGTGGCTTTGAAGGCTGGACTGAACAGTGAGATAAATAATAGTTGCATTTTTGGATTGTGCATTAATCATATTGCTCTAATTCAGCTTAATGAGCCAATTATCCACTTACAGAAATTAATTACAAAACAGGCTCTAAAAGTGTCAAGGATGGGTTCTGTTAAGCCAGTGTCATGTTGTGGGATGTGATGAATGATGCTGAGCCTCTCTCCATCTCTGTGCCTGTAGACTCTTTTCCTTGGGATAGAGGTGGTGAGAGTGGAAAGCTTTGGCTTTGGGCTGCAGTACAAAACCTTCTGTCAGTCTGTCGTACTTCGTGTTCAGCTTCACCTTGAGTAAAACTGGGCCTGGGAACATTGACATCATCTTGGGAAAAAAATCTGGGAGGGGTTTGGAGCTAATTGAGCTGCAGCACTAAGGGCTCACTGTCATTCTGGGGTATTTGGGTGCTCACAGAGAGATTTACTGCAGGGATTCTGATCTGTAAGACATGAACTGCCTGTCTGTTGCAATGGTGCATCTCATGTCAAGGGAATGGGATGCAATAGATCATAGTTAAATTAAAGCACATTTCATGTATTTATAAATGAGCAGTGGTATCTGTTTTTCTGCTTTGGTGAACCTGACACATATGAATGTACAAACCTCAGTCTCTGGTGGTTGGTATTATTTTAATAGTAAGTGAAAAGCCCAGAGAGTATAAATTGCTTGTGTTTCTTCATGACAAAACTGGATTATATAAACCTGAAAGGAAACACTATACTTGGCAGAATAAAACTTATTCATGTATTGCCTGTTAATCTTTCAAGATTAACACTGGTTGAAGTTGGGGTTGGTTTTTGGTGGGTTTTGGTTTGGTTTGGTTTTCTCCGATTTGGGAGCTGTTTCTTACTATCAGTAAAAGAAGTTAAGCATTGAATTGATTATTTGAATATTTAAAGACTGAATCGTGCATTGCATGAATGCTGTGATCTTTAGAGGCACTGACAGCTTTCCCTCTGGCTGTTAGCATGTCTGCTTTATACAACACAAATGTCAACATCACTACTCCTCTAATTAGAGCAGTAGGTCAAACAGTGTCTTTGTCTGTGGAGGAACCCGAGCCATTAGCCATGTTAAGAAGAAGCTCCTTTGTTAAGCTTGATTTATGTTTCTGAGGTTTGTTTTATCCTGTGGCAACCTACAAATGCTCTTTTCAGAGTGGGGCATTTTTGCTGACTGCAGAAAGGGAAATACACAGAAGAGATTGTCCCTCCACTGATTCAGCCTCTGCCCGAGCTGCAATCCCAGCTGGCCACAGGTCTGGCCTGTGTGACAGAGTGCATTGCTTTAGTTTTATTCAAACACAATGCAGGCTTCCAGAGAGTTGAAATTATAATAGTACTGTAAGTTGTAGAAGGTTATAAAAGTAGAGAAATATAGTGTTAGCCCTTAAAACTGATGCAAAGAAAAATTGCCATCATCCTTGTTTGGGTTCTCTGCTGGAGGCACCAGTTCAGTTTTGCCTCTTCTGATTCATTTTTAATTAGGATTTAGCATAATTTTAGCACAATGATAAATCTTCCATTTTAGATCAAGAAAATAGTGTTATCTGTCTTGAATATCTGAAAAACATGATTGGTATTTACAGATCATCCCATTTGTTTTTCTGATGTCTTTGATTGCATCTCTTCCAATGCAATATGCATCTCACAAAACTGAAATTACCTTATGGAAATACATAGAAAAATATTTTAAAATAGACTATGGACTTAACATTTTTATTTTAATTTTTAAAAAAATATTTTAAATTTTATTTAAATATATTTTTAATTAATTGATTTTTATATAACATTTTTTGTCTCTGTGATCTTGGGTTTTAGTGGATAAGTAGTTGGTGAGTCTCCAGTGGAAATTCTCAGATTTCAGAACAGCAGGATTTTTCCTTAGAGTAATTAATAGTCAAATAAGATAACACTGGCATGAGCTACTGTATATGCTTTAATTCAGCTAGTTGTTTCTCTGGAGGGAGAGTGCCAGCAGTAGAGAGGAGATCACAGCAATCTTTCCTCCTCAGAGACAAGCATGTTGAAGAACAGTGCCAAGCAAAGATGGACAGTAAATGCTTTGTGTATTGTTTCTCTGTCTTTTGTTCTCATTAGCACTTGGCATAGCCACTTGTCCTTCCTTTCTCCTGCCCATTTCCCTACAATGCCATGTGCTACCACACAGACCAGGTGGTGTGAGTGACTCCTTACAGATGAAATATTCATTCACCTCTGCCCTCCAGAAAACCTGAAGCACATGGAGGCCATCATCCCTCCTTGAACCCACCCTGAGCACACAGCATGCCCAAAGCCTTGTGGTGGGCACTGGTGTGCATCTCTTGTTTGTTTGGGGCTGCCTTCTCCAAGGAATTGCCTGTAATTGGTCCCTAGGGTATGGGCTGGGATATTCTGCTTCCTCCACAAGAGAATGGTGTGGAGGGCTCTGCCTGCTGCCTTCCCACTGCTGCCTGCCAAAAGCACTGCTCAAATGCTTTGCCTCTCCCAGAGTTATCTGGGAAAGGAAACCACCTCCTGAACACCCCTGCAAGGTGCTGAAACATGCTTTTAACTAGAGGGGGGAAGGTTCATCACATTTAGATGGTAGGTGGAAACCTGAAATGGTTGAAAGTGCTTGCAGTGTTGCAGAGAAAAAAGTCTCTTCTTTCTGCTGTGCCCCCAGCACAGCGCTGACATCTCAGGGGAGTTGAAGCTCTGGAGATTTTGTGTTGGAGGATCTGAGTTTTACTACCATGGCTCTTTGGGTTGTTTGTTTGTTTGTTTGTTTGTTTTTGGTTTTTGTGGTTTGGGGGGGTGTTTTGTTTTTTGTTGTTGTTGTTGTTGGTTGGTTGGTTGGTTTGGGTTTTTTTACATTTGCTCAGTGACTGTCATTCTGCAGAAAATTAAAGCTGTTCATTACCCCAGACAGAAGCTGTGTTTGCAGATTTATGTTGCCCTTCTCTGAAGAGACAGTGCTGCTTCTGCCAAATTAGCTGCAGCAGATCTATGACCTGGAGGCTGCTCTTCAGTAGGGTGAAATTAAACCATCCAACACACATCCAACATAAACATTGCTCCTATAATGAAGCTCAGATACAAGATACCAGGTGCCAAATCTCTGTTGGATTTTAGAGTGTTACCTAACATATATTTAGAAATCCCAGTCTTATTGCTGAAAACCAAATGAAACTGAAATAACTGACTTGGGCTTAATTTGTTTTCATTACTGCATTACAGACCTATGAATTAATGACTTTCAATTCGTTTTTCCACTTCATGTTGAATATAAACTGAAAGACCAAGGCATACTATTTCCTCTTTTCTTCTCCAGAATAAGAATATCCTTAAATGTGCACCATAACATTGCAGATGAAAAGCATGAAATAATTTTGACTGTTGTATGTGCATAAAACAAGTTTAATATGGAGATCATACATAAATACAAGTTTCTTAGTTTGCATAATAGTTTGGCTCCTGTTGACTCGGTAAAAGTATCTCCTGAGGGCTACCCTGGCTCTTGGTCAAATTGATGCTCTCTGTTCCTCTGAACAAAGGAAGCACAGAGGTCACAGATGGCTACCAAGCTGGCCAGTAGCTCTGGGAATGAGCTGGGGAACTCTGCTGTTATGGAAACATGAATCTCCACAGGTTTCACACTGAAGATACGCTGTTAGCCACGCTGGCCATACCCTGGTATTTGCTGGTAACCCTGCTCAGCAGGCAGCATTCCTGTCTCTCCTCACCCTGCAGTGCTGGCTCTCACACAGCTCCACGCAGTGTCTCTGAAGGCACACTTCATTGCGCGCTGTGTTATGCTTTATTATGATGAGCTGGGTGCTCATTAAAGCTTCACAGTTTTAAACAGAGCCATAATTTAGCTTGAGGAGCACTGTAATATTAGTGTGGCACCTGGAAACTAACCTTGTCTCAAGCTGGGTTGTGTCAAAATGTAAGTGAAGGTACTTATTTGTAACAACTGAAGTGGATGATAGAATTGCAAGTGTTTATAAAATGCACAGATGAAAAAGTGAAGGAAAATCTAATCTAAGTCTACAACCCCCTTCTCATTCATTCCAGAATGAACCCCCTCTCCAGTCATTCCAGCAGCCCTCTGCTTCCTGGCTCTTTGGTGTCATGGCTCTACAGAGGGACTCTGCCCTCATCCTCTGGTTTCAGAAAGTTTCCATTCCAGCAGAGGAGGCTCCCAAGAGCCCTCCAAGGGTCTGCATCACACTCCCTTTTCCTTTGTACGTTTATGCAACCAACTAAATCAAGAGGCCACTGTTAATTGCTTCTGATAAAACCA